>JAVQJF010068908.1:0-31505 GCA_036023855.1 Gadopsis marmoratus
GGTTAAATCATCATGCATTTAGTCTATTTTGCCTTTTACTGGCCTTTGGGTGAACGATCAAGCATCGAATATTAACATTAGTTTCCTCCCAATGCGCTTTAACCAGACCTTGCATCAACATGATAGCTCTGACTGGGCAATAGAAAAGACTGGCCGAATAGAATTTATACTTTTATTATATTACCAGGGGACCTCATGTATGTCGGATTACAAAACCGTGCGCACGGATTGCACATTGACTTTTTTTTTCTACCATGTGGCCCCAGAGGGGCTCCGTAGATATGCACTTGTCCAGAACACAGGACCTTCTTTTTCTTGTTTACTTTCTTGCTCCTGCCCCAGACACATCTGACCAATAAGCAGAGTGAACGCTCTCACACGGTTTGTAGTAATGCATTTTAGTTCATGTGGATTTTTCTCTGTATGAAAAGAAACTGAACCAAGGGGAAAATGCTTGTTTACAAACTCATCAAGTGATTTGGACCAGACCTGTAGGTGAGAAAACGGCGTCATATATTTCACCATCCAGAAGATGTTGAAACTAGTTCTAAAGAATTTAAAGCAGACTTGTGCACTTTCTACAAGGCACTGTTTGTTTTTTTGTGTGTCCCGTTGCTTTGAGCCCAAAGCATGCTGGAATAAGCTCCATTCCCACATGACTGAGAAGATGAATAAGCAGGTAGAGAAAATGAATGAATCAACTCAGCCTGAAGATATTGGCACACAAATCTTTTTGTAGATTCCCTAAAGATTTTGAGAGAACCTGAAGGCCTTAATATACTGCTTGCCGAGCAGCAGGCTACCAACATACATTTAATAAATAGCAAATATATACGTATAAGCCTGACTTTAAATGCCAATGCATAACATGGGTTGCCTACCATTGTAACATGATATACTGGTATTTTTCTGGGGTGTTAAATATTTTCAGACTTTGACCCAGTTATGAGAAATCGCCCTACGTCTCATCATCTTGCCCTGGGAGCCAGGCTCATTAAAACCTATTATTCCAATCATCATGTGAGGACCCAACAGCAGTACGCCCACAAACTATCTTTGGGCTTATGAAACACTGTCATATTGCATTTCAATTTGTTCATTAAGCAGGCTGTTTAGAGTTAAAAATAGTCAAATGCATTAAAGTGATAGCCTTCACACTGCTCCTGACGACTTACTGACATATCAGAGAAATAGTATATGATCTATTATAGCAAATTATTAATTTCTTGGTTTAGGTTACTTGCTTGTTAGCATGGAACATCACTCAAGATCAGACTCAAGATTTGACTAATGAGCGTGGAAGTGTTTAGAGATAGAACTATACTGTATAGCACATGTAGATGCGGATAAATGCTTAATTAGTACCAAGGAAATAATGTTTTCGGCCCTTTCGTGCTTAGTTTTTTATTGGTCAACAGATTTATGTCAAATTTGGTGTAACGTTAGGCCTTAGGCCAACAAACTACTAATTTATTTTTTAGTTCAGAAAGTACCAATAGTGGAGGGTGGTCATAAATGAAGTTCTTTTTCTTTTTTTGGCTCATAACTTGCAACCTATGAGGATATTTAGTTACACTTTGACAGATTGTTTTTTTCCCCCACTCCCACAAATTTCATTACATTTCTTTTTAAATTTTTTATTGACAGATGTACACATCTACTCTCATACATTTAAACAGCATCTGATAATATTCCATTAATTAAGATTAACATTTTGGTAAAATTAACACATACTGTACATTCAATAAACCTTAAGGCTACGTCTTAACCTCACAATGATTTTCAGTGGACGTTTCATGTGTTGTGATATAATGATAAACACCTCCACCTATTATTGCACTTCATAGGTTGATTGGCTAAGTTAACTTAACTGGCTGTTTAGTTGTTGCTATGGGGAGAAAGAAATCTTTGACAAGCTTGGAGGATGACACAAGGCACGAGAATCAGCTACAGGAAGATGCATCCCTTAAGACCACAGGAGTTTTGAGTACAAAAATGAGTTTGTGGCATTTTTAAATGAAGAAATGCAACATAATTTATCATACCAAGGAAAGAGTTGAATTTATAGGCAATAAAATGCACCTACCCTCTCTTAAGTACACTGAGAGGCTTCGTCTATGTCTTACTTGGGCAGGTACGACCAGTGCTAATGTTAGCTAAAGTAAGCTACCAAAGTTATAGAGTCAGTTTGCTGCTTTTGATTCTTCTTTATGTTTGCTCCTGTTAGTCTAAGATTTAACATGTCACCCATAAACATTTCAACTGCTTTATCACAACCATAAAACAGCCAGTAAACACACCATACCTTTCTATTAGATACTTTGTCATTTTTAGCACTGCTCCGTTTCATGTATTAGTATGTTTGCCCATTCATTTGGCAATTCTTGCTCACCAAGCCACTAAACTAACATTTTTGTTTGTTTTTTTGTTCTGGTATTTTTTAATGTTGTTCTGGCCCAAATGGTTTTTGATCCACATAGCATAACAGAAGCATAATGATTTTTTTTCCCCAGGAAAAATTAAATGCAGACATGGATGTGGGAAGTAGGTGTGCTGAGGGGACTGCAGTGCTCCCTAAAACCAGGCATTATAAAAACAATCAATTGATGAGAGAGTGTATATAATATATAATAAAATAATATCTTAAAGATATAATGTATTCTCCTTTCTTACTGGGATAAAGGCTATGTGTGCAGTACATACGTATTTGTGGTGGGAAGGATAGTATCATATGTAATCTTATAATGGACTAATGTCCATTATTATATTCCTGGTGATGCAGACTCACTGCAGGTCAGAGCTTTTCTATCATGCGTGAACACATTGAGGAGTTGAAGAGGAAGTGTCCCACAGAATCAAAGGAACTAAAGACATTGGTGACACCTGGAGAGAGTTCAATGCAGTCAGCTACAGATAAATTACATAAAATAACTGAGATTACTGCCACTGTATAATGACACTTGTAAGCAATTTGTACAATCGGAAATGTGATCTGGGTATAGCTCTTGCTTATAGGATAGATATGGCAACTAGAGGTTGCTTTGAAGTTTGATTTGAGGAGGTGGTTTGGTAGATTATTATTGCTCAATATTACTTTGGCAATATTGTGGGTGTTACAGTCATACCAATGAAGCACATTGAATTGAATAATCAATTCAGTAATGTTTAAATGTACTGTACTCCCCAGGTAGAAAGAGAGAGAGATAGAGAGCGAGAGAGGGAAAGATTTTGCGAATGTGAACAGAAGTGTAGAGGTAATACAAAACCTTTCTTTGACCATCTAGCCAAATGTTGCTCTACAGTTCCGTCAGTTAATCAGTGAAGTGTATGAACTACACTGCAGACTGTAGTTTCTCCTAACAGTGACAAATATGAATGGGTCCAACTTGGGTTGAATGCACGTTGATATGTTTCACAATGTTCTACAAAACTCTTGAAGCAGTATTACTGTTTGCCATCTAATTTTAAAGGTACTGTATGTAACCTTTTGCATATATTTTCAGAGAATACTTATGGACCTAACTGTATTTTGGTTGTGCATGCAGTTCTTTCTTGAAGGGACAAAGAACGTGATCTTTTTCCAGAGCTTTTTACTACTTTTGACTGCTTTTTCCAAAGCTTTTAACCAGATCATATGATCTTCTATGTTTTCTCAGTTGCCGTGGACCCTGGAGATTGAATGAACACAAGAAACAGACAGGCTCCTGCTTGTTTGACCAATATAATGTTACGTATGAATGTGGTGTACACTACTCCAGTTTTAATCTTTGCTAGGGGTGGGGGGTGAGGGGTCCTGTCTTCAGGTGTAACAGCAGAGATCTTAAACCTGTATTTTTGCCAAAAGGTCACAATAAGCTGTAAACACAACAGTGACTTAACATCACCTTAGGAAATTGATATGACAAACTGCTGCCTATTTAAACAACCAGCACAACATTTTAATTCATTTGGGGTTGTGTTTCTGGACACCTGGTGAATGTAACTGCAATTTTCAGTCTGTTTATTAGCTATGGTTTGGTCTCCACCAACTCCTGAGGGAAATATCTGTCTATTAGCAGCTAAATGCTTCTCAGTGTTCGCCGGCTTGTCACTGACTTAGTGTGACTGCCATTTAATGCTGGGCAAGCAGTGTACAGTGTGTTTATCAATGTTTTTAAGTTTTAATGAGAGTGATGAGAAGAGTAAAGTTGTAGGCCATATAACTAACAGATGATAAAGCACTGAGGCAAACTGCAAAATTCACACCAATAGCATTTTTGCATTTCCAGTTCATCTCAAAGTCAATGGGTTTCTTGAATGGGTTTTTGGTTAGATGCTTGAAATAAGGTCTGTGGTTAGCACAAGCTTAAGAGACTAAAGGCTGCATTTTGTTCTACGACATAAAATACATCAGTAAATACCCCACTCATGAATTTTGAAGCTTTACCGTGTCTTTAAAAAAGTATTTTGCTAAGTGTTAAATGGGACTACAGAGGTTTTTGGGGACATTAAACGTCATCACGTCGAACACAGAAACTCTTCTTCTCACTCGTCCACCTTTAGAGTCTCATTGTGCTTATACTCGCTTGTGGTGATTGCATTTGACACTTATTTTCTGCATTAATCCAAAATAAAATGGAAATATCTCGTTGGCTTCTTCTAGAGGGAACCAGGGCGATGCTAACTTCCGGGTTGGCCTACAAGCATACGTCATCACTGCAGCACTCCATGACCCACTTTCTATAAGTTGCTGCTCTCACTGCTCTTTTATATCTGAGATAAAGAGCATGATTGTGTTGCAAATGATTAGCTTTCGTGAGAAAATAGAGATTAAGATTACATTATGCAAAGGAATTTAAATTGTTTTGTAGCCTTTACACGCACTCCCCATATGTATTAATTTCACAGAAACCGTGTACAGCCATCGTGCTGAAGAGCTCGGACAATGGCTCTGTTGTCAAATGCGACAGCTCTAAAGAGTTTGATGAACAATTTGGAGGAGCATACCATACAAAGTGGGAAGTATTATGCCCTCCTGTGGAGTCCGTAGTCACAAAGAAACAACAAAGGGCTTATTTTACAGTCTAATTGCAGACTCATTATCCAAAAGAGAAATGAGAGAATGGGGAGAGATGGAGAACTGGGGAAAGAAGAGATCTTAGCAGACAATATGACTCCTCCATACTGTGTTTAGAGAGAGCCGGCAAGACAATGAGAGAAAGGAGAGAGAGAGAGAGAGAGAGACAGAGGGAGAGGGAGAGGACCACAAAGATCTCTGGAGCAGACAAGACCCATGCTGAGATAGGAAATGTAATTGTGTTGCTATTTTCTGCTACTACATCAATAGCAGGGCAATGGTGTATCAGTTTATGCTCTGCAATAACCTCTACACAGACACTTGGCTGTGGGAAGGAGATCCTCAAAGTACAGTAACGGTGTCGCCACCTGAGGAGTTGGACAGGACTTTCTGCACTTTCTTTCTGAGAGTGAGGTGAGAAAATCGAAACCACTCTCATTTCTGTGTGTTAAGCATTAATGGAGCGAGAGTTGCAAGGTGATTAGCCTAGCTTAGCACAAAGACAGTAAGCCGAGGGAAACAGCCAGCCTCAGTCTATCCAAAGTTAAATAATACAGTTACCAACAACTAAAGCTAAGATGTCTTCTTTCTTCTTCTATGAACAGAATCTTAAAAAGCGACACTGATTTTAGAGGGAGGTCTGCTTGTTGACAGACAACAGTTTATCCACCTGCCCAGTAATTCTGTAGATTAATCCGTTTAGGTGTTACATTCTCAAGCGCCGCTGCCATTAACGCAGTGGCAACGTGGAGGACATTCACACCGACAGCGGAAGTAGAAACATTTGATTAATCATGGTCAGCAGTGCCCCCTCCGACAGATGACGTTAGTCTGTGTGAACGTGGACTCTAAAAAATAAAATGAACACACCGCCTCTGTCCGACCTCCACGGTGTGGATGTGAAAGTGCAACATTAATATGGCTGCAAACAGCTATTTGCTATGTAACGAAGTAATGGCGTCCTGAGCAGAGAATTACTTTACACTCTCTGTGTGTGAGTTGTAATCCAAGTTTCTCTGTTCTTTGTTTTGCCGGTCCGGCCGCCCCTCCCTGTCAAACTGCTAGAAACAGACTAACAGGGTGACCTCCCACGCAGCATTGGAAAAGCGAGATAGCAAAATGAAGTTCGAAGCGTTCGGCTGAAGGCAGTCACATTGAATTGAAACCAATGAACTTTAAACACAAAAGCATATTTTACTTGATGTTTTAGGTGGCTAGCACTAGCAGGGTAACAAGAAAGCTAATAATTGCGTTAAATGGATTTAGGTCACTTGACAGATAGAAAACATAACTCCTAGTGAGTAACTGAGTGGGTCTGAGGTTGACTGTGTTCAGTTTAGCCTCTGACTTAACTGCACTCACCAGAGACTTCGGTTCTTTCTGTTATTTCCCTTCAGTCTCTCTTCTTTTTCCTCCTCTCCTCTATGTTCGAAGTAAAGTACATTCCCCCGACTGTCAGCAGTCAACATGGATGAAGAGAGAATTACATTATAACTCCCTTATTCAAATAAATATTTTCTAGTGTTAGCTAACATGTTAATTATTCTACCGCCACCTAAACTCCATGTTACAAAGAAATGCCATAATGTTTACTGACAGAAAAGCAGTGTACTTAATCAAAAAATGAAGATTTAATAGCAATGGAGATTTAGAAAATGAAATCTTATTTCATGAGAGAGAGCGTTGTGGCTTTTACTTCAACAGCACAGGCCAGAAAAGAAGTTTAACCATTTGTTAGAGCTGGACCGACTCACAGTAAAAAGTTTAAGTATTTCTGTTTCTGTATGAGTTTAGCAATTGAGTTAAGTATTAATTAATGAGCTTTAGAGGGACTTATAAAGAGAATTGTTTTCACTCTAGATAAAGCTAGCTAGCTAGCCATTTATCCCCCCTTCCAGTCTATCTGAAGCTAGGATAACCAAATCCTGACTCCAGCTTTGTACTTAATGCACAGACATCAATCTTCTTATCTCACTCTTGTAAAGAACACAAAGAAGCTGTGTTCAAAAGGGTTAAACATTTCCTTTAACAAAAGTCAAAACCACACTTTGGTTTAACTGCTTCAGATAAAGACAAATCCAAACAAGCTGCATTTGAAACAAGTGATGCCATTTGCTTAATGTTTCTAATCTGCCTTTTTCGCCTTGTTTGAAGACCCGTATTCTGCCTCACATAGCCGAGCAGAATGTCACATTGTAGGAATAAGATAAGAATGAAAACAGTCAATTAAATATGACAAGCGGACACAAGCAAGTTAAGAAAGGAGAAAGAAACAAAAGATAAAAAAGAGAGTGACAGTGGAATGGTGAAGGCACAATAAAAGAGTGAGAATGATTGAGGAACTGAAAGACAGACGAAGATGAAGGGAGAAGCAAAGAAAATGACAGAGAGGAGCGCACAGACTCAGATTCACCATTTAATAGCAGCTTTGTCCAAAGCAGGTTGTTCAAGTCAGACACATCAGGGAAGACAGTGTGTGTGTGTGTGTGTGTGTGTGTGTGTGTGAAAGAGAGAGAGATTGTTTCCAGAGTTAATAGCAGCATTGTAGTTAGCAGTGAACAAAGCTTAATTGCCCCCTTTCATTCACTAGTCATCTCTCTCATATTGTCTTTCCTTCTATCCTTCTCTCTATCGCATTCTTCATCCGTCCTTCCCTTTCTTTCTTCTTTGTTCCAATTCTTCCTTCTTTATCCGCACTCTTTACTCACTCCCTCGTCCCTCTTTCCATCAAGCCCTACAGTAACTCCTTGCTCCTCTGCACCCTAGTTCTCTTCTTTCCTCCCCATTACACCCTCCTTAATTCTCTCTCCCTCTTCTCAATTTTCCATTTCTTTCTCACATATGTTCCTTATCCTGTTTTCATTTGGAATTCTCCTAATTTATCATAATTTTATATTCTCCTTTCTTTCATTCCACATCCTTCTTTGTGTCACACATGTTGTTCTGTTCCTCTGAGAAATTAAATCTGCCCTTATATCAATGTTTTCTCTCAACAATGGGTCATTTTTAAAACCACTGCTAATAAATATTTGAAATAAGTTATTGTGAAATTAGATCAGTCCATCTGTCCGTGCATTCATTCAGTTATAATTCATGTTACTGAACAAGGCACTCCAATCACCCAAAACCATTTATTATCAGTTTACTGATGAATCACAGTGTATTTACTCACACTGTGAATTGTTGCAGATGTTTGGTGATGGCCTGTAATGGTCAACCAATTTCACAGCAATTAATTAGAAGTGAAAGGTTGAAACTACATAAATATTGTGGTCTGTTGTATAAGAGTGTGTGTGTGTCATTTAACTCAACAGAAGTCAGTTTGAATTTGTGGCCCGGATGCTAATTGGTTGTATTGACACAGAGCCTTGTTGAATTATAGAATTACGGGTGCAAACTACTTTATGCTATAAATAATTAACAATATGATCATAGCATACCAGTCATCGTAGCAATGCTTGCTGGGAAAAACATCCAACAGAGTCTGTACATGCAGAATTAGGCAGATACTCACTGATTAACATTCAAAGCAAGCGCTTACATGTTTTAATCACCTTAAATCCAGCCCCCTAGCTGTCCTCCATTTCAAAGACCTCCAAACCCAAGAGCTGAGCCCAGAAAGTAGTCCCTTACGTCAGGTGGTGCTGAGCCTTACTGATCCCTCTCAGACACACTCTGACCAGTCTCACAACAATGCTGCTTTTCAAACACCAATCAGAATAAACTTAATAATGCAATGTACAAACAGATCCTGACCAAGTACAGCCTCAGTGACCACAAACTGGCAATTGAAAAGTGAAGACGCAAAAAATCATGGCAACCAAAAGAAAACAGAACATGTGGTCACTGTTGAAACAGCTGAGGCTGAGACAGAGATGCACTTCTTCCTACAATGTAAAACATTCAATGGAATGATGTCTCATGCTCCCTGAACCACTCTTTCACAGTTTGAGCCCAATGAATACTGGCATTGTCATCTTGGAATATGCCCGTGCCATCAAGGAAGAAGAAATCCATTGATGGAATAACCTGGTCATTCAGTATATGCAGGTAGTCAGATGACTTCATTCTTTGGCCACATAATGTTGCTGAACCTAGACCTGACCAACTGCAGCAACCCCAGTGTCACGACCGAGTCTGGGTGGAGGAGGAACGGAGGAACCCAAGAGCAGACAGCCGGACTGGAACACAGATTTTAATAAAGACTTAACTCAGGGTGAACTTACAAAACGGTAAGTTGGCAGGAAGTAAACGAAAACCAGGTAACATCAAACACAGAGGCACGACGACAACTTGACCAATCGAATGTAGACAACACAGACATAGACTCCAGAAACTCATACTTTGATGCCACAAGGACACAGAGAACTGAACGCGCTTAAATACACAGGACACTAGCGAGGGGATGGACCACAGGTGAACACAGGGGGACAGGTGAAAACACTTAAACGATCAGGGAGACAGGATACTAACGCAGACACAGGATACCGAAACAGGAAACACAAACCTAGAAATGACAACACAGGTAACAACCACAAGAAACACTGTTCACACAGTTCCCACTGTATATATACAAGTAATATATATTGGTGTTAATGTTGTGTAATGAAAATATATGGACAATTTGTATTTTGATACCTTTGTGCCAATAACTTGAACTTGAATTGAACTGAAATGAACTGCATTCGTTATAATTGACTTGTGTGTTTGTGTGGCAACTTCAGTATGCAGAATATGTGAATGTGAACTGGGGAGTATATATTTGACATTTATTAGCACTAACTGCTTTTGGCCCTTGTAATGGAGTAGTAGAGTAGTTTTGCATGAGGACACAAGGTGTAATTTAACAAAAATGGGTTTTTATTTATCCCAAAAAGATAATTTAAACTATTTACAAAAATAAACAATGACTTTGACCTATGAAAGGGTCAACTAAACAGAACCAAACAAAGGAAGTAAATCAGTGCTCAACTGAACAAACCAAACAACTGACCAAAACCGACCTCATCAAACAAAGAACACAAGGGAACATACGGTATATACACTGGTTGATCAGGCCAGTAGACACACAGGGGGGGATTGCAGAAACAATTAACACACTTAACAATTTAACACACTTAACAATCTGGCCAGCCTTTAACTTAAACTTAACTTTAACTTACTAAACATAGCAAAAATGACATCAAAAGTGCTATCCCAAACAACTTATATTTCCAAATCATCATTTAAACATTCCCAATCTCCCCCATGAGTTGACAGGCAGTTGGTCCAGTCCTAATTGGCACCTCCTACTTATCAGGCCACCATTGCCTGGCGCTCTGTTTGCTCCCCACCCGATGACTTCCGCAGCTGAAGCATGGACTCCCCAGCACCGGTCAAACAAAAAGAACATTAAATAATATAACTTACTGATAAACAAAAGCCAGAGGTGTGCACTACCCACCAACTAATACAATATCAAAAAATGAAAATAAACCATGAGTATGTTGTGATCTGAGAGTGGTGTGGTTATTGGCTTTATCTGTAAAATATGATAAACAAAAATGTAACAAATAAACGAATGTGTCTGGGCATGGGATTACCGTAGCTTGTATGGTGTGTGGCTGCGGATGCAGCCATCACAGCCCCACTAAATATCCCATGCAATCATCCTCACACAGACACACACTCGCTAACACACTAGGATGTCAATTTAATGACACAAAAGCAGTTTGATGTAACAATTAAGTAATTTCAACCCTCTTTGTGTCGATTCAACAAATAGGCCTTCAGGCCACATAGTCAAACTGAGTGCTAATAGAGAGTCAACTAGCCATGGACACAAACACACACACACACACACACACACACACACACACACACACACACGCATACAGATGTATTAGACACACTTACAGAGATAACTAGGATTCCTAATGAGGTGAAGGCAAGGTGGAAACACACGCACACAGTCAGTCAATATGTGTAAGTGGCTTCCCAGCAGGGCTTTAAAAGCACAGCTTCACTTCTGCTACTTCTGACAGTTTTCCTCCATTGTATACACACAAAAAATGGAACGCAATCCTGAAAACCTGAAGCTCATCTATCAACAAGACTCCAGGAGCAAAATGCACCAGCTGGGCTTAAAAAAAATTTGGTCTTAACTCTTTCGCTGGTCTTAGCTACAGCCAACTTTATGATTTGAATTTACATCAAGTGCACCAAGCCTTGGTAGCTGCTCTTATGATGTGCATCCATGTGAATACACGCAAAGTGATGATTGTTTCCAAGAAACACCCTCTTGGGCCTGTGTCCATATTGCATTTTTTTAGCACGTGGATGCCTAGAGAAAAACGTTTTTGTTTTTGTGCGACTGCTGGTGTAATCGCTGTCGCACCTTGTCAGGCAGACAATCGTATATTACGTGTGACTCGTCGCCCTGGTAACCAACAAGATGGAAGAGAAGCTTGTTCTTGCTGTGGCAGTCTATCCTGAGTGTCATGCCCCGTCTGTGTGTGTGTGTGTGTGTGACTGCGTTTCCTGTTTTCTGTTGCCTGTCCCGTGATTTCTGAGTGGTGTCCTGTCTCAGTCACCCTCGTGTTTCCCTGATTGTTGAAGTGCTTTCAACTGTTCCCCTGTGTTCACCTGTCGTTCATCCCCTCGTCCTGTGTATTTAAGTGTGTTCAGTTGCTTGGTTCTCTGTGGCGTCATTGTCTTCGTCTGGTGTGTTGCTTGTGTGACTGGTTCAGTACCATTTTGAGATCTGCGTCCCTGTTTCCTTGCCTTTTGTAAGTGCCTTTTTAGTTGTTTCGTTTCATTAACGATGTGTTCCAGCTATCTGCGTTTGAGTCCCTCTTTCCCTCCCCCACACCCTGCCGTTCCTGACGCTGAGCTGTATGGTATGTCAGACGGAGACTATCATAACAGACACACAAAAGAGTCCATTTGTGGGAGCAGATTGGCCGGACATTGAATGTTTCTGCTGAGTGCCTTTATCACCCTACATGTTGTTAGCCTTGTACTCAACCCTCTGTTAGCGTAGCGTAACTACCTGGCTAATCAATCAATCTGCTTCTTTTCACACATTGTCTCTTGCCTGATTGTAGGTGAACGTTGCCACTCAAATTGGAAATTCCTGAGGGGTAAGTGTAGGGTGGAGAGAGAGAAGACAGGGACTGTAGACTCCTTGCTTCGCTCCATGTCTCCACCATTTGATATGAGAGGTAATGATTTGCTTTAGGTTGTGATCACTTCAGTGCAAGCAGGGACTGTCAATCAGATGACCCGAGATGAGCAGTGGGGAGGAGAAAACGGCTGTGTCAGCCGCTGTGACCTTGGTCCTGCTACAAACCACTCTGTTACTGATACCTGCTCCACCTGCTGCATCACAGAGGGAGGTCAGTGGCTGGCCTGGCCTCTCCAGGGAGTTCATATGTGGAAGGGCACCGCCACTAAATGGTCTCTTACTTGTATAGCGCTTTTCAACCGTTTCCAAAGCACTGTAACAGTAATCAAAGCTTTTAACAGTAGTCTAATATACCCATTCACACACCGATGGGGACACAGTTGCCATGCTGGCCTCCATCGGGGGCAACTTACGGTTTAGTGTCTTGCCCAGGGACACTTCGACATGTAGATCGAACCACCAACCCTGGGGTTAAAGGACGACTGCACTACCCTCTGAGCCACAGCTGCCCACTAGAAGCCATCTCAGTGTTCAAGCGGTGATTGCTTGTTGTCATCAACAAAGACGTTGGTGAGGAGGATCATTTTCCATTGAGTCTCTAAAAAGACTGAATAATATAAAAAAGCCCTTGTCTTTATCGAGTTCCAGCAATTTTTAAGTGATAGAATTTTCCACTGTTTAGTTTCATTTGTAGCTAGTGCAAAGTATGTACAACATTGATTGTGAAGGAGTGTACAGCGGAATTCTGACCGTCAATCTGACCGTGCCATGTGGTAACTATTGTGTTCCTGAAACGAGCACCACAACAGGCATAGGAGGAATGTGAGATTATTATTGGGTATGTGTAAGACACAAGTTTATGGTTTCTTACCACCATACTGGGCAGGCTGTTGTTACCTTGCTAATCTCACCACACCTATGTATTTCATTCCACTAGAAAACGTACCATATTTCCTCAGATAGTGGCTGGGGCCTTTATTTACCTAAACTGCAGAAGGTATCAGGCCTTTATCTGAAGCAGGCTTTTAGGCCAGTCCTTTTTAGGCCAGCGGTTCAAAATGAGGCTCCAGTTTGCCCTGTTAAAGTTACTGCATCACGCTGTTACTCAACACTTCCTGTATTGGTTTCAAATCAAAAGCCTTCTAGCATTTCAGTGGACAGATACCCTTACCCTTAACTTAACAACAAGGCTTTTATTGTGTAACATTCAGGACATTTTGTTGTTGTGGAAAACTAATTGAGTTGCAAAGTTCCCATACTGCGCTGCTGCCATCTTGTGGCGCTTGTAAATTACTACAACATACAGTTAGGCTGAGTCGTAAACGCACGACTGCAGTGACTGAAATCGGACAATAACACTTTAGATGAGTTGACCAGAACAACAGTGTTAAATAGCTGATTATGTAGTTGAATTTATTAAATTTAAGCAATGGAAATATACTGCTAGTTGGCATGCACATAAGACAGCCAGCGGAGGTTTATGCAACCTGGATTTTTCACCGGTCTATATGGGAGGCCGGCCTTTATTTGTTCGTGTCCACCACAACCCTGGCCATTACTGGAGACCCGGCTTTTACGCAACGACTGGTTTTTATTTAAGGAAATACGGTAACCAATCCTGAAACATCTCCCCTCCATCGAGCTAAAGGAGAAATGGCAAAATTTGAGACCAATGAGTCTTTCCTTATGACTTTAGCTTGGGAGAAAAATGGGCAATAGGACCGTTTAATGCTTGACAGCATTACCTACAGCCTATATACCTACATGGCAAGCAACACCAAGCCTTCAAAGCTTTGAACAATACTGCAAGAAATCATAGGGAGGTTCTGCTGAAGAACAAGACCAGCAAAATGGTCTTGGACTTTATTTGTGCAAAGGAAGTGGGAATGTGTGCTGCCCTAAATTTGACTGCTTTGTTCTTTTGCATGATCCACATGACACGATCACACAGCTAATATACATGTGTGTCCTAGACAACTTAGCTCAGCACTTTGTACCATCACCATCTGCTGGGACCAGTTGAATGCAGTGGCTATATGACCCCTATGGTCTATGGGGAGATCTGCAGTTTCAAATATTTGTCTTAATCATACTAGGACTGACCATTTGTTTACCTGAGTAAGAGGCAAGCTATGCTTTTCACTGGGTGTGTGCTGTGATGGGCGAGTATATACAGCTCCCCACTGCTGACTCTGAAGATACCTATGAAACAATGGGATGTAATGAGACCTATGAAATCTCACTGCCAGGCTTGCTTCGGGCCCTGGTTCCAGTTTGGATCCCAACTTACCACAATGAAGATGATTTTTTAAGCTGTCCAGACATATTAAATAAAAATAACCTGTTATTTTTAGTAAAAATAACTTTGTTTCATGAGATACATTCTTAAAGTTTGTGTGTACAAATAAATTATATCCCTAAATGTATTTTGCAGGATTTTGTGTCCATAAAAGTGCTCTAACTGAGGAATTGTAGTGGTAAAAATACACTAATAGTCTTAACCGTTGATGACCTAATGTTTGGCATATTACCACAGTGTACTTGCAAGTGTGAGGCTGTCTTTGAGAATATCAGCAAGGACAGTACTCTATGTATGAACATGCACCTGCAGACTTGTAATTAGAGATGATGAGTTACAATCGCACACATCTGGGTGGCCACACCACATCTTGTATAAGTAATTGCCTGAGAAGAGAAGTGCACTCTCAATCTGATACTCTGTCGAAGGCTGTGACTGCCAGCTGTGCGATATTAAAAAAAACTCAGAAAGACACTCTTTTGTTTGTGAGCTTTTATTACAATAATATCCCCCACACACATCAGGTACAAGTATAACTTTTTTAAGGAGACATTTGGTCATTTCAACACAAACGCAACAAACGCACAGGCACAAACACATATTCACCAAACATCCACTATCTCTTTGGCAACTGATGATATCATCATCACTTATTTTCACTTTACAGAAAACAAAATTGATTGTTATGCATAAATGAACATTTTTCACTCAATCAGCCGTGTTAAAGATTATACTATATTGTGTTGCATTTAAATAGCAAATATATGCTCCCATTTTTGCAACATGTGTGACAAAACAGACTCCACAGCTTTCTAATCATGACGGGGATACTAGTAATGCTGCAGTAACAATCTATCATGCTACTCTGATTACTTCTTTTAAGACCAATGAAGTAAAAAGAGCAACACGAAAAATTGGACAGGATGAAAAGTGGGAGCAATTGAGGAGAGGAGGAGAAGGTGGGATGTGTTTTATACCAGAAGCCACAATTTAATTTGGGCCTTTGTGTTGTATTTTTGCTTACCACAGATTCAACTCAAGTCATATTCCTTTTAAAAACATGGGGTATTTAGCATTAATCAGATAGAAAAAAATTGCATCAATTCAACTGCAGTGTAGCTGAATTCATTACATGGAGGCCCAATAATAAAGTGCAGCATTGACTTAAACAGTTTTTTTGGAACGCAATAAAAATCCCTTTTTTTCAGACATTATTGCATTATTGTTTTCTCTGCCTTTGTCACTAGGTCTGCATGCACACATACATCAGAGCTGAAAACACGAATGAAGAAATCTTTGCTTGAGTCTAACATTGGTATTATTTGCTGTTTCAATGCTATTAAACTCCCTAACCTTTGTAGATGTGACAATGGTCACACACACACACACTTAAGCTGCATACATGCTACCGGAAACGCACTTGTGTGTTTGTGTGTGTGTGTGTTCTTTTCCACTCACTTCACCCAGGTCAAACTAATGTAGTCTTTTAAATCCATGTTTCCTTTCAGCTTTTTGACGCGCCACACTAGAACTAGGGATGCTTCCCTCCTATCTATGTTTCTGTCTGTCTCTCTGTGTTCTGTTGGTCTATGCCTGGGCGTGATCATCCTTCCTGCCTCTTCCAGTTCCCCTGTGCAGCTGTAGCCCATTGCACTAATTATTGCTACAGTGTTTATCTACTTATCTACTATCTGTTGCTTCTCTTCAATTTTCACCAGATCACCCGTTAACCAAGTGGTAAAACAACATCAGAGCTGCTTAGACCTCTAGTCTAGATTCCTCTGCTGTGTTCTTCTATTGATAACTGTAATCTTGCACTTCAGGTCTCTCGTATCTCCGGGAACCTGCTTGCCCAGCCTGCCTTTGTTCCAGCATCTGCCAGCCTGTGTGACAAACACCGTAGGAAGACACCAGGAGAAGGATTGAAATGCACGATCTGGAGGCAGAAGGAGAGTTAAATGAGAAAGGTCGAAATTGTTTGGTCATACAGCTCTGGAGAAAATTAATAGACCATTCCAAATTTTCCAAAGTTCATTTTACTCAAACACATACCTATAAATTGTAAAACCAGAGAACTGATAATTTTGCAGTGGTCTCTCAATTTTTTCCAGAGCTGTATATATATACACCTACTTGACAAGGCTGGTCAACCACTGGAGGCACACCCACTGGCTCTTAGCTGGTCAGACCAGTGTGTGTGTAAATGTTGGAATAAATATTTGCTGCCAGGGTGGCGGCTAGCTTTCCGAGATTTACTAGCCCTGTTTTGTGGAAAAGTCAGACCATGCCACTGCCTTCTTATGTCATGCCAGAGTCGTGTCCAGCCAGTGGTCTCATCTCCGAATCAGCAGCTGGGTATGCTAGTTACTGATGTCTGAGTCCAACTGCAAATAACCGCCACACCATTTAGCCAGCGCAAAATTGATGGGACATAACAGATAAACATCAACGACTGCCATTGATGAATGACATCATTTTCTGATAGGCAGATCAGTTGATGTTTATACTTTCCATTATTCTGAGCAAGTTTAAGATTGGTGTCTATGAAAAGTAATTTATTTTAATAATTTTGGAAGTGACCCTTTATGTCATGACACCAAGCATGCTTTGGTATCAATTGGTAATAAGTCACAGCATCAAGTCAGAACTCTTCCTTCTTGCTAAACAACCACTGAGATATGTCACACTACAAGCCAGAATTTGATAAAAATCCTTGGCCGTGTTTCTGGTTTCATTACCATTTTATGTTCTACCATCTGTCCATTGACTGCAAGCATTGTTGTTCACATGCAAAATATGCTTGATGATGCTGAAATGAGCCCAGTCCCTTGATAAAATGTTGTAAGGTATCAAAATTACAAGGGCAGCAAGATATAGTTTTAGCAATTATTACCATACATGTGCAAAGCTGGCTCTCAAAAGGTCTTCTTGCAGGACTAGAGCAGAACTATTAAATAGTATCCTTCTGAAAATCTTCAATATTATCTCCTCTTTACTAAGCTGAGAAATGGCCTTGAAAACGGGTGGGTGCTGCAAAACCACAATGGAATCATAAGACTTCCACCTACATTATTTATGATGGAGAATAGATTGCATTATTAGAGAGATGCCACAAGCTGAGAAACAGGCTGCCTTCCAAAACCTGGGCTTGGTTGAACCCTGAGTGGCTTGTTAAAGATTCATAGGAGAAGGGGCCAGGGCTGAGAGGCAGTGTTTGCTATTCGGTTTGACCTTCAGATTTGCCAAATCCCATTTGTTATGGGGCTAAACACTGATAGAGATGTATTCCAACCAAGTACCACCCTCCCACACACATATAGACACATGTCTACAGTATACACACACACACACACACACACACACACACACACAATTCAATCCAATCCACTTAGAGACTAAGGCCTTTCTGCTAAATTTTTTAAGTAGTCATGAACAAGCATTCATTCTGACTTGTACCTTTTTTAATTAGTAAAGTAAATAGATGTGTGTTTTTTGTGTGTGTGTGTGTGTGTGTGTGTGTATGTGGGTAGGTGGGTGGTGGGCACATATGGTTAAATAGGGACATTTTTACACCTTTAAAAGGTTCCTACACTGTAAACGGTCTGTGTTAGTTAGCTCTAATTAGCCACCCACAGAAACAGACCGTTTTGTTAAAGACTAAGATCCTTTTTATTTAACCAGAAAAAGAAGAAGTCTCACTCAAGGAAAGGTCTCACTCTGAAATCTTGTGAGAGTTTGAGTTGCTGCAGGAAGGCCCAGGTGGAAAAATCAGTCAGTCTGCCTGTTTAGGGATCCTTTCCATAATGTTCTCAGACATAACACTCAAAAGCAAGCACTTTTAGTGAACGTACTTTTCATGGGTGCAGTTACCACAACAGATTACCTTGAAGCCATTGCTGCCCATTTGTGGATTCCAGTGGAGATGATCTACTGGACCAATTCCCAATCTTTTGGTAAGTATTACATGTATTACATAATACATTTCAACCCCAAAATTTGTTAAAAAAAATAAATAAATGGGGCCCAGGTTAAGACTTTAAGACTTTTTCCTTGTTGCAGAAATTGTGTTATTAAATTAATCTCGGATCAACTGCATTGTAGCAGAAATGGCTGTTACTTTTGGCAGAACTGTTTACAGTGAGTAGCAGAAGTACAGATGCTTTCATCTGGGATGTCACGTGAAAGGATTAAAAATAGTTATAACAATATACTTCTGTGAAGCGTTCCAATAATTAGACAACCTGTCTGATTCCATCCCTCTTCCTCAGCACTCCAACAAACCAAATCTCCTATTTTTCCAGCTTTTGCTTGGCAGGTTAGATGGTTTAGTTATCGAGATTATTCCAGGAATACGTAGCATTACAAATTACAATCAGGTATTATTGGCACATCAACACGTTTACTCCTAACAGGGAGTATGGGAGATTTGGAAGGAGGAGGGAGAACGAGACAGAGAGGAGGAGTGAGAGAAGGGTGGGAGGAGAAAAAGAGATGGAGGAGTGCACAGTGAATCAAGCCTGCTCTCTTTCTAGGGATTTTTTCCGAACATGGCTCTACTGGGAACGTGTTAAAAGAAGTTCTCTCACTCTCTGACAGTCTGGGAAGCTTGCTGTGTTGATTTCTGCCAACTTGTAGGACTCTCCCATCTCCTCTCATTCTTTCTTTTTTCTGTATGGGGTTTCAATTCCACTCCAGTTCTTGTTTGTTATCCAGAATCCCATGCATAAAACATGACAGTTTGAAGCACCTATGCTGTGGCACATCATGGGGGAGAAACCCAGCATCCAAAATTCTGATGCTTACCTTGTTTATTGTCTTCTGAGAGTTTGTTCAACTTGTATAAAATATTCTTAATGGCTAGTTCAAGTTCAGTGTTTGCTGTCAAGTCTAAGCAATTTATATGCAATTTGGACTAGTGATTTTGTGGAAAAGCTTTCATCCAGGGTTGTCAGTTAGTTTGACAGAATGGTTTCAGACACATACATTTGGCTAAAGCCTGACTGGTTCCAACAGCACCATGAAGAATGCCAAAAACTGTCCAGTTGCCCCTCTCCAATGGCTCCCCTTTACTTAAGATGCCTCAGTGACTACCATTAACAAGTCACTTTAGTAGTACCCATATGTTTTCACAAATATTGTGTACAAAACAGTTTTTTTGGAAATAGTGGAAACCACAAGACTACTACTTCATGTAACGCGCCCGCAGCTGTGGACCCAAAAGCACGACCCAGAGGCAGGCTTACAGGAGCAGGACTTTTACTGGATACGGTTCAGCACACAGGTCAGTAATCACATGAGCTCAGGTCCGGCACACAGAGGAGGAAGTCGCACAGGCAGGAGTCATTCACTGGTTGTCAGATCATGATAACACTGGGGATAAAGTTGCTGGGACGCTGAACTCAGGAGAACAAACGAACTGGCACAGAAGGGGGAGTGACAGGAGACTAAATACACATAGCACTGACAGCTGAGTGATGAGGGGACTGATGGAACACAGGTGGTGACAATTCACTGAAGAATCACTTTTCTTGTATCTATATACAGTATGTAATCACAGCCTAGGGAATATGGCATGCACTGCATTGTGGAAAAAATGTGTTTCTGATAGCTAATGTGACTGTCCAATAGTCTTTTCATGCCATTAAAACTTAACTAGCAGGCTTCAGACCAGCTTAGCTTGTGGAGTATGAACAATATTAAATATTTTACAAATTAGCTTCAACCCTTCCCACTTTTAGCTGGAATAACCAATTATATATAACAAAATTATACAACCTTTTAGTATGGGCCTGGATTAGCACATGTTAGCTGTGCCACGGCACGGTGAGTTGTGATCATATGGACGACCTGCTGTGTAGCAGGGCCATGCAGTGACAATTTTCTCCCACAACCAAGCCAGGTTTGTAGAACTTTAGGCTCTACATAGCTCAATTATAAAGAGGTAAGAATTAAGTAATACCATGCAATTACCAATGTAATAACCAGGTAATAGCTTGGTATTGACAATCAATATAGCTGGGTAATATTAGATTGAAATGTACCTAACAAGGTAATAAGGGCATCACATTTGATACTGTCGATGTCTTGTACAAATTTTACAATACCTTAGCAGTGGCACAGGATTTGACATTAAAGAATAATTGCCTTTGTCAAGTAACAATGGTAGACTTTGCGGAATGTGACAAAAGACCCAAAAAGTGCATGTAGAGGAAAAAGAGAAAGGTTCTCTGAATGTGCATACTGCATTTCTGGAGTACTGGAGAACATCACTTGGAGGGCATCCACTCCAACAAGTCGGTTAAAAGTGTGAAAGGCAACAGTTTTTCAAGGATGAGCAACAGCTTTAGCAAAAAACAAAATTCCAAACCAAAAGCCAAAATCATGTAAATGTTGAGAGAGTAAAATAAAGCATTTCGAGAGTTCACTGAGTTCAGTACCATGTTCTTAATGTTTCCCAGGATCCACATTGACCAGAGTACAATCAGCATATTTCCATGTTCAATCCCTGCAGCTGGCAAGTGCTTCACCTACCCTGTCGTAATTGCTTAAAGTGTTATGAAATGTTTGTCCTGCCCTTTAAGCACAAAGAGGCACACAGTGGGGACGGGATCTCAGGTTTACATGGGGCTTTTGTGAAGAGAGATACAGTTGATGTAACTTCCAAGGGTGAGAAATTAATCTGGGCAGTAAATGCATGTTCTTCCTTTTCTGTCTGTTGCAACCAGTGCTTATTTTCTTCACAAATTGTAAATCAGGGACATATTGTAAACACTTTGAACTACTGTTGATGAGCATGCTGTGATGACAGGGATGCAGTAGTTACTACATAATGTGGACAAGTGCAGAATACGAGGAATAAAAGACCCACGATGACAGATGCTTGTACATAACTAAAATTATCATATTGCCTTAAAACATGGGGCTTGTTTGAGTGTCAGTGCTATGTTAATTCAGCTCTTGTGGAACAAAACTGCCATTGCTGCACACAACATGGTCATAATTGTCACATTTCAAGACATATCTGACAATTATTAAATATATATAAATTTACCCTCCTCAGTTGAGTTTGTGGATTCAAGTATTTGTACTCTAACTAATACAGTCAACTAAAACCAATCTCTTTGCTATAGAGATTTAAAAAGATGACATTTATTGGTCATACAATGTTTAGGTGAATTCAAGTCACTGTTTAAAATGATAAAAAGAAAATGCTTGCCCTTTACTTTTTCTAGTATTTATTTTTAATTACTTAAATGGTTACATATGACATGACCATCCTCACCAGAAACCTTTATTATTGCTCTTTTATATCATTACATTTTCTTGCCAGGCGACTCTTGTCATTGTCTCTATTCTTTCTCTCTTTGAAAGCTTGTCAAGAATTTTAAATTCCAAGAAGCCCTGTGAACACATTCCTATTTAAATCAATATTGTCATGCAATGCAAATGATAGAAATTCTGAGGCTCAGGAACTATATTTTATCAATTTTGAAACAGAAAAGCAAGATCAAAACATATTGTGTGTATACATTGACTGACATTTTTACTTTGATTATATATGGCATTTTAATGGCATGGTAAAGGTGGTTCAGACCAAAGATTTGAAACTTGCAACTACTTGCAATGTGCCGGTCTGCAACGCTCTGAAACCTGCCAGTTCACACCAATACAATTAGATGAAACATTGTATTGTTTCCATAGCAACGACTCTCTGTACTTCTTCGTATTAAAATATGAATGAGGATAGTGATAGTGAGTTACTTGCCTCAGTTGCATCTCTAGTATTGATGAAACAGCAAAACATAAAGAAACGATCGAGTCCATATGACCAGCTGACTTCTCTATGAACCGATTGGCTGTTGAAACAGGTGACGTGCCTTATGCTCTAAAACCAGCCACTGGTGAATTGACAAGCCGAGTCACAAGCGACGGCATCAGCCAGCTGGAGTCAAGCTGAGACGGGCCAGACCACACTGCAGCAGCTTTTTTGGGCATATTGTCCTGCAGGGAAAGGTGCCAATTAGAAAACACTCATATGGCTAATTTTGGAAGTCCAGACTCTATCTTTAACAAGTCCAGCAGTGGAGTGACAGCTGTTTGAATCCAGCTCCCGGCCATATGTCAGGTAGCTGTGGTTCCGGAATTAGAGCTGTTGACTTTGAGCATTGAGCATTGTTCTCTGCACGTGTGTATATGACATGATTGACCAATAAACGACCTTAGGGTCCCATTATTATTATTATTACAACAACAGGTCCTAATGCACTGGTGTGTGAACCCTGCGCATCCTGAAACAATATTTTGCACTCCCTGCACTAAATGCACAAATTTGTTCCCCATACTCACTCACATTATTGTACAGTTTGTTTATTATTGTACAGCTTGTTTTCCTTCAAATTTTATCTTAATTTACTTATTTTATATTGTTTCTACTTTTTAACTCAGCAACTCACCAAAGTAAATTCCTTGTATGTGAAAACCTACTTGGCAATAAAACTGTTTCTGATTCTGATGAGGAAGTTCTCTTCTGGTGGGAAATCCATACATGAATATGCATGTTTATGACCTGTATATTACAAATCCATAGGCTGCACATAGCTGCATATTGCCCATGGTATACATTATGTACATGTGTGCGACAGGGTTGTGTTAAGCTGATGAAGTTATGTGCATGTGTGTGATGTGTGTAGTGCCTCAATTAGCTGAGGTAATGGTCTGAATAATGATGTTGCTATTTTTTGCCATCTGGCCCTGTGGATGCTCACTCTGCTCTGTTGTTTCTAAAATACACAAGGGAACACTGGGGCTATCTGTCTTTGAGTGTGTGTGGCTGTGTGAGTGTTTACCTCCTGTCTGGTAAATTATTGCTCCGCTTTTCTTTCTTTGATCAATTTGATTTGGAGCAATGTTGAGCTGCTGTTTGAACTTCACTGATGCAGTGAATCAGTTCTAAATCCTTCTTATTCCAGTTGTTCCTGTCTTTCTCTCACTCATTTTCATAACCATTTTGCCATCTGGTCCGCACAGTTTTTGTACTTCTGTTCGAAGCTACATCCAATGACCACAAAGCATCAGTTATTATTATCAGTTATAACTTTTCAGCACAAACACAATTTGTGCTTCTTTTCAGCGAAAGGTGCACATTTTTTGATGGTGATCCAGAAGTAGCCGCGATGACTTCCATTTTTGTGACTGGCAAATTTCACCATAATTTGTATCACACAGCACTCTGGGTGTTTAATATAGATCAAATTATGAAAACTTTTAGATGCAGTTAAAAACCCTTGCATGCTGAGAAAATTACCAGACTGAATAATAGTCTGTGAATACTCTGTTACCAAGTAAAGAATGCCTAACAGGTTTAGGTGGTAAAGTACTTGAAGAATGCTTTTGGATAGTTCACATTAATCAGGCACTTCCAACCGGTAAGAGACCCCGGGGTAGACCCAGAACGCGCTGGGGGGATTATATATCCCAACTGGCCTGGGAATGCCTTGGGGTCCCCCGGGAAGAGCTAGAAAGCGTTGCAGGGGAGAGGAACGTGTGGATAACCCTGCTTAGCCTGTTGCCTCCGCGACCCGGCCCCGGATAAGCGGTGGAAAATGGATGGATGGATGGAACATTGTCTATTATCAATAATAAAAGCCTCATTGAAGCAAATGAGCTTAGATAAGTGTAGGGTAGAGGAAGGACAGTGTGATAGTGATGGATGTGGTGTTGGGGAGGGGGAGGAATTCACTTCCACTGAGAGTGTGGAGGAAAGGTCTCTACATAGAGACATAGAGAGAGCTGAGGCAGGGACAGGGAACAGGTAATTAATGTTATTCAGACCAGTCTGGGTGGGAGATAAGCAGAGTCCCTCTTATTGCACACTTTCCCCAGGCCTTCCCATTACCTGGACCAACATAATGACTTTCTGAGCACCTTAACACACAGCTTAGCCTCTACTAGAGCACTCAACCTCTCTCCCTCTCTTTCTCTCAGGTGTAAGAGAAATGGATGAGAAAATGGCCACTGTTACCACTGTAGAACATTTCAGTGCACTGTGGTGGTGCTAATTATTTCCATGTCATGTTTGTCCCCTCTCATAATGGATGCCATAATTATTTTTAAATTGGGTAATAACATCAGGGAGCAGCAGGCGATAAAGAGACCAGAGGAATACAAAAAGAAATCAGAGGAGTTTTCTTTGGGGGTTTTTAGGTCAGTTTTCATGTTTCGTGTTCATATTCTGTTATGATGGTTTTGTACATTACCATACAACTACGTTTGTAGTACAGTATATGCATATAAGTAACTATATATTGTTTTTATTCTATTCTAATTATAAATGTCTATATAAATGTTCTGTGATGGGGGCTAAAACTTTAATTTCATTGTGCAGTCCTGTGTTGCAGAATGTCAAAACGTTTATTTATTTGCATTGGACCTTGAACTCAGGACTTCAAAAACTAGTACCTGAAATGTGCTGCATCAAATTAGAATCTGAAAAATAATATAATCAGCTACCAGCTATGTTATGCTGAAGATGTTTGGAATCAGTGTTGTTTTAACTGTCCAATTTCTGTAGCTTGTTGCTGGTTTAATGTAGCCTGAAAGTTTAAGTTTGCTTTAATGTCAACTTCATAATTTTACACATGGCTGACAGAACAGATGGCTTTGATTTTCATTAGCAAAGTCATGCAATAAGTTGTGCTTTATACAAATAACTGCACCCAAATGCATCTCTTTAGTCTTCAACTGCTAAGAGCAGTTGCTGACTGCAGCCAGTGCTGGTTTAATGTAGCCTGAGAGTTTAAGTTTGCTTTAATATCAACTTCATAATTTTACACATGGCTGACAGAACAGATGGCTTAAATTTTCATTAGCACAGTCATATAATAAGTTGTTCTTTATGCAAATAACTGCACCGAAATGCATCTCTTTAGTCTTCAACTGCTAAAAGCAGCTGCTGACTGCATCCAGTGCAGATACTGATGGAAGACTGAAGCTGCTGCTGATGTGCAGTTTTCACTGCAGTCAGTGTAGACAAGGTGCAAATACTGCTACAGTGTATGCACCAGCATTTTCTTCAGGAGAGGCTTGTTGAATTACTGTTCTGCTAAAGGTTATTTTAAAAGCACAAATTGTAAGCCAAATCTAAACAAAAGTATACACTCCCAAAATAACTGATTTCAATACAGGCACTAACACAAACAATAACAATATTTAAACTATTAACATTTTCTGATGCTGAAGGGATGTTGAATTTAGATTTTATCTTCATCAATGCTGCTGCTACTGTTATTATTAGTGTAGCTGTTGTTGTACTGCTAATACTATTGGTATACTACTATTGGTTTGTTTTAACATCGGTAACATGGGTGTGTTCTCTTTCATCCTGCTCTCACATTATCCCCCCCTTACCCCTCTCTCTATCTTTTTTTGGTTGAGTGTCTTTTATTGTTTATGATTTCAACTTTTTATTTGTATGAGGAAGATTGTTACAAACACACTACATCTATAATAACTACTCTATAGATCATGTTTAATATGAGATAGTTTTTTGAGATAAATATGTATGTACAGAGACTGATCTATTCATTCGTTGTGACCCCTTTTTTATGTATCTCAGTTTGTGTTTTTAGTTTGTGGTTTTTATGCTAATTCTCACACTTAATTAAATGTTTTTACTCTTTTCCTCTGTATTTATTTTCAACCTTTAGTGGACTTTTTACATATTTTTCATCCATCATTTTGCTGTTGTTTTGCTACGGCGTGTTTTTTCACATGCTCCTTAAAATGAAAGAGGAGCGTTTTTGTTGCTACTTGACACATGCTTATTGTACAAAATACTTCAATAAAAAGTGTCTAAAAAAATAGTGTTTTTGTCCCCTGTTGTGTTTCTATGTCATATATTTCTGCTCATGTACGTGTGGGTGTGCCAGCATATGACTGCAGCTCAGTTTTTTTGGTCTCACAATGAATGTGCTTCTGTCCCCTGTGATGTGTGTATTTCAGACATTTGCTTTCTGTATGGTGTGTGCACATATGTGTGTGTGTAGGTGGGTGTGGGGGTGGCTGGCTGAGAGAAAAAATGGGTCATGGGTGGAACAATAACAATTTAGAGAAGAAAACAATGAATGTGACTGTGACAGTTGAGGAAAATACATGGTTTTCTTTTAACAAACTCCACTGAAAAATGAAAAACATAGACTGAAGAAAACAACCAATAAAAACAAACACTGCCACACAGGTGGGATTCATGATGACTCACTGCAGGGGGCAGAACTGCTTTATGTCACCAGTACAGAGGTTAATATCTTCACAAGAATAAAGCTTACAAAGATTTCAGTTAAACATATTCAGCAATGCTTTAAATTGAAACTGTATATGAAAACAGTCTGTGCTCTTTAGTGTGACCCATGTGACTCATATGACTTGTACCAATTTTAGGAATTGATTATAAAAATGGTTTTATGACATGCTTCAGATGTCTGCTACAGAAAACGACACATCACTTGTGCTGAGTCCCCAGCTGTACAGTAAAACCTAGTTAAATGCAATGGATCTTTGTATGCTCTATGTCTGTGATTAGTGCTGACTGTAGACCCTCACAGGTTTATTCGGATTTATATGATTGGCATTTTAAAACAGCTTGTTGTTGTTAATAGAATGTTCAGCCTCTCACAGACATAATGGACTCCAAACATAAGTAATGTCACTGTGTAGGATAACATACTGTGCATTTCTTTATCTGTGAATGGCAGACAAAAGGAATATGGTTATATTTCCATATATACTATATACCATACTGTATTTCCTTAATATAGTATGTCTTTATTTGCAAGCTTATTTTGGGCTGTATTGAAGTCTGAGGAAAAAAAAAACCTTTTATAGTTGTTATTATTATTAATAATTATTTGACACATACAATGAGGTCTGTGGGACCCAAACCCTGATGAAATAAGCCCATTGTCGACAGAATATAAGTACTAAAATCATCAAGTGTCCAAGAACATGCTATAACCATTCTATAAATAAACAATATCTGCAGACAACTATAGCACAATGACTGACTGATAAGATAAGCTATACTGTTTATTATTAAAGGTATCAGTATTAGAGGAATCACTGGTGCCTCAAACGGATATACTTCCATACTTAGATATAGAAATAGATTCAGGTTATAAAAAGATTTCTGATAAATATATGATGATTTTAACTTGATCCTCACTCTTCCTTATTTTGTATCAAGCCAAAACAGATGTCCACAATTTTATTTAGATGTTATTTTACCAGAATTTGTTTACCTGTTTTATTCTATGTGTATTACTACCTAGGATTTGCATTTACTTTAACTATTTATTTTTTCATCTTTTACCATGTGTGGAGCCCTTTGTAACCTGCTTTTTGAACAGTGCTCTACAAGTAACGATGATTATGTCTTCATTATAATAAAAAACGTATTTGCCACAGAAAACCTTTATGAAAAGCTTCTCCTGGCACGAACACACTCATCTGTATAAATTTAAAAAACACAACATTTTCTGAAAGTTTGGCATGAACTGAAAATGTTACAGCATTTTGTACTTCACAGTATACTTCTCATTCACCCACACACTCACACACTGAGCTATGGTATGACACCAAACTATTGGGAGCAACGTCTTGATCAAGGACCGCCTGAGCCACTAAAGAAATGCCAAGTAAAAAGAAAAACAGTTCATCTCTTCTTTACCTAAGGAGGGAGTTTAACTGGATAAAGTGATTTGACAGATCTAACTGGTAACAATTTGGTCTCAGCACGATGTAGCTGTGTTCTGTTTCGTCTGACTGCCTGTGACTGTGTAGCACAGGTGTTGTCATTGACATTTCTTTGTGTCTCTGTTGTCAGATGACTGAACCAGTATAAAAGATCAGCTATATTCACATCAATGGCAAAGAGACTTGGATGCAACAGAAGGTTGCTCCACTCTGAAGTGCTCAACTGTGTCTGTGGAAGGCTGACAATCATACATCTGGCATTTTCAAAAATCCTGTCCGTGTGATTTTAAGTTTTCAAATTCAAGAAACCATTATAAAATGAAACCACTGTTTGAAAATATACCTAAAAAGGGAGAAATATATTGGTTGTAAAATATTTATATTGAACATACAGCAGTAATACATTATTAATTTCATTCACAATTTTAAAAGGGCTAGGTAGTGATTATTGACTTAAATGTTTCTCAAGCAATTAGAAGGAACTGATACCGCTACTTGTGACTTAGTACCTGACACTGATTTCCATGGGAGAGGTGGATTCAATTCTCCCTAACCAATCACTAGAAACCAACATCTCAGCCTGACTAACATGCTGAGCGGATTTCAAAGTAATTGGTACTTTTAATCAATTTAGCAGCCTTGATAGTTTTCAACATTGTTGTTACTACTCCTCCGTGGTTCTAGCGCAAAGCTTGTTAACAGCATTGGTTCTGTCCATGATATTGATTGGGTAATCATTGAACTGAACAACAAGTTGTGGGTGAAGAGGACTTGGACACTAGTTGACAGGTCTTTAAAAAAGAATGCTCATTTTGGTTTATTGTTTTCTCAGAACATAAAGAAGATGGTAATGCATTGAACTGCAGCTGCATGGAATTCATTGTCAACAACAGCCGTAAACAACAGCAAACAGAACTGATCTTAAAACTCTGTTGAGTCAATAGGCATTTTCGGACCGAACTGTTCTGGGGACTCACTAAGAGGAACTGCCCACTGGGGAGCTCCCCCATGAACCTTCAAGGGCTTTAATTTCAGTTTGCATTTGCACCGCCAATGGGGATGCTAAAGTGACGTGAGCCGGCTGGCAGCTAGTATAGCAATGTCCCATTACATATACACTCAATAGTGCCTGTCAACTGTCAACTCATTTGTCCATGTTTAGTTACGTTTTTTAAGGCTACCGTTATGAGTTGTGTTTGACCAATCAACTTACACTTGCATCTGTACAAACCACTGTTTACTTGTGTTTCTCAAGGTCCTTCTGTATTTACATAAAGAAACGTACACTGAGGTTCAGGTTTATACTTCACAGAATACTCTTTTTTTATGGTCAGGACCTGAATGCAGTTCAAAACTGCAAGCCAAGTGTGATTTTCTGCTTTTGTTTGTTTGAAATCTTAACATCGTCTTGACATCAACCTCAGGCCACAGAGGATTTTCCTCCATTCTTTGAGTTGAAAGGTTTTTGTTACAAGTTGAAAATGTAAATACTTTCATAAACTGCAAAACAGTTCAATTACAGCATCTGGAAAATAATGGGTTATTCTTTTAAACAAAAGTTTAAGGTAATATTTAAATGCATTGTAGTGAAACATTCCTCACAGTTCTGTGAACGTCATGGTTTCATATTGACCACACAGACAGGACACCCGCTCCACAATGATTTTTAAATTCTAATACTTCCACTTTCTCTCCTCCTCTGTCGTCCTTCATGACTCTGAAAACAGTGTAAAAAAGGAGATTTTTCCCAACTGTCTTATTGCATCCAAGAAGTGCAACAGCGAATGCACCTCTTCTCATGATGACATTTCCCATTTTGTCAGTACAGCTTTTTTCCTTCCTCTGATTTCAATTGCTGATTATTCCGCATCAGTCGGCTCTGATTTGATGAGGGAGGCAACGGAGTTATTGCTTCCCTCATTCACAGTTATTGCTCTCTGCTCTTCCCCAGCTGGCCCGGCTCAGGCTGCACACAGATAATATCGACAGGGGAGGAGACCAACATTTTGACACATCAGCAGAAGGCTGTGACTGACAGAGGACAATACAACCATGCATGAAGCCAGTAATGAACCAATACATTACACAACATACACTCTACTGTACATTCACTGTTGTATTTTTCTATACTAAGAAGCATGCAATGCCCCGGTTTTAAGCATCAGTTTCCTTTCTTTGTGGTAGGCCTCATTCATTGTACCTGAATAGCTCAATTAAGTTAATTTGACTGTTGATTTTTTTCCCTATAAACCAGGATTTTCAAATTTTTAAGCAGGTTTATTAGGAGCAACAAACCCATAAACTCAACCCTGCAAAAGTGTAGGCTTGAGGCAGCATCAGGCAGTTAATTTAGCTGGATTGAAGTCTTAATCTTTTAAGTCGTCTTTTCAGTTTGCCCCATCTGTGTCATTTTTAGATATGGATGACACATTCTTAATCTTACCCCAAAGTTGTTCAGACAAAAACATCAATTGGGAAATTGATTTTCATAAAACAGAGTGCATTGTCACTGTTCGATGAAAACCATGATTAGAGAGAGAGAGGGAGAGAGAGTTTTATTGTCATATGCACAGTAAACAGCAGTTACACTATACATTGAAATTCTTACTTTGCTAATCCTCCTTTACCAATGTAAATATAAATCTGACTAAAATATAAGCAATGAATCTAAACATCATTATGAAGGTTGAAAACTATGTAGCATAAATGCTAAATAAAAATAGCAGGATAAAATTTGTTTAAAAGTTGTTGCCGTTCCAGCGGCCCGCCGGCGGGCCATCTGCATATTAAGTATAGAATTCTGGCTGTATGCAGATGAGCTGTTGAGCAGGAACTCGTGCCGCATATCGTTCGAAAGCTTAGATTCTTGTTATTCTAGTGACGCCAACCATTTCAAGATCCAACCACAGCTTTGACGTTGTACAGAAATCCACAGATCAATAATAAGACGCCTCGCATTTCAAAATGTCTGCTTACTTCCTGCTTTTCTTTTCTTTTCTTTTTCCATTGACATTGACATTGACCCAGTTGGATCTTCTATGTCCCGACCTCAGACTAAGATAGCCAATGATAGTCTGCATTGAAGGGAAGTGCATGCCCCCCTTCTTTCGTCAAAAAACGAGCCAATTGCAGCACATCATAATAATGATTGGCGTGTCGAATAGCCAATGAGATTCTGAAGACGGGGATATGTCGCTTTAGGGGGTTTCATCAAACTATAACCTATAATTGTCTCGAGT
>JAVQJF010068912.1:0-45686 GCA_036023855.1 Gadopsis marmoratus
CTTCTATAGTGTTATTCTAGAGCAACTTGTTATAACAAGATATAAAGTGTTGCTGTAACTTGGTATCTGATATGATGCTGCTGTTGCTGCAGCGCAAACTACTGATGGGTATAATGCATTTGTCAGCCCCCCCACCCAATATCACTACCAGCCGTCACTGAGTCTTTTTGACACTTTTTATGGACATGCAACACCAAACTGTTCTCAGTGCTTTTTTAAGATGGTTTGCTGTTACTTTCAGTGTGAGGTTGTTAAATATCAGGACATATTTGAGGTACTTGTACTTTACTTGTGTGATCTCCATTTTCTAATTTTAGATGTTTGTTGCTTTACACAAAAAAACATGATGCCTTGTTACAGATTGAATAAAATAACTATACTTGTCTCTACCTTAACTGTGATGTTTAGTTAGATTAACACTCCCACCAGTAGGTGTCAGTATGACAGGATGAGAGCGTAATAAAGAGACATAGGAAGTCAGGGGACAGATATGTTGAGACTGGAGATGGTCATCATAACAAATAAAGAGTTCTTAAAATAAAGGACTAAGTTCGTCATTGGAACAGAACAAAACAGCGCGGGCAGATTATTAACGTAAACTGCATGAGTTTTGAGGGGGCCCCTTAGTCTTGAGGCTCTGTCTTGTGGAGGGTGTCCTATGCATATCCCTAGGCTATCTGAATTTAATAATATTACTAACAGATGATGAATCTGGCCAAGTGGTCTTCCAGTGTAAGACTGCTTGATGGCGTGTGTGGCTCTAGGTAAAAATATATCTGAACTATTAGTGAGTCAGTTTCGGATACCATTACATCTATTTACAATAGCACTGTTTCGACATCATCGAAATCGGGGCGGTTGTAGCTCAAGTGATAGAGAGAGGTTGGTGTTTCAATCTCCAGCCGCACCTGTCAAAATGTACCTGGGCAAGACACCAAGCACCAGAAAAAACGCTTTTGTCACTTTGGACAAAGTCGTCAGTTGAATGTAACATCATGGATGGAAGTGACAAGTGGCGCCATGTTTGGAACTGACATTACAGTCATAACCTTTTGAGAACACAACCTATATGATCATGTCGCACACCGAAATGAAGGAGATGGCCTGTGGCTGCAGTGCTATTGACTTTAATTCTTGGACAAGCCAGCTAAATGCAGTTGGGAATTTCCAATCAAATCACATCAAAGTAGCACTGAACTAGCCAAAGTCACATCTGCATTGATTGAGGTATTCATCAGCCAACTGTAGTTATACCATGTAACTGGTCTGATTGAACACAAACATATGTTACACACGCTGTTCCTCTTTGGGTAAAACTAGATTAAAATAACACAATGTAAGATGACTGGGGATGTGCGTCTGTAATTCATGCAATTCACCTACACCGAGCACATTTTAACAGAAACAAGTGTTACATCATTTATGTTCCAAAAACATTTAATTTGTTTTAGGAAATAGGGATTACAGTACACACTGATCCATTCGGGTTACAGGTCACCAATTAAGAATAAATAACTGGCCATGTTAATACAAACTGTGCTTGCTTTCTTTGTACAGTCACCAAGAGTGGATCAAGTCACTAATATCCATAGTGTCGAGTGTTGCTCTTAGATCACAAATGTCGCGTGGACCTTCTGTTAAAAACACATTTCCAATAAATTCATCTTAATTTCTTTATTAAACATTAACAACTTTAAATTTATAGTTAGCGAGCAGAGAGGAAAGCAGCTAATCTCTTGCTCAGGATCTTGTTCCCTTTTTGTGAAGATGTTTTAAGATAAAGTTGCCTTTTCAGCGCTGATCAATGTTCAGTTTTCCTGACATGCCGTCAACATTCAGAATATTTTCTCACTTACATATCATAATACCTGGCTGGATCTAGACTTCACTAGCAGTTGAAGTTATTGCTAACCTTTTATCCAGTTCATCATCACAGCATCATTACACCTCAATTGCAGTTTGCACCGGGAGTGAGTGTGGTATTGCTGCCCGAGCTCACGTCCAGTCTCCAGTTTTATTTTAACTCTGTCCCTAAGATGCATTTTTAAAAGTCTGAATTGTGGTTTTAGACCATCTGAATGAACCACTGAAATGACTTATGAGCAGATATTCTTTTGGGCAACCATTATCTCTTCATCCAGAGCACAGACAAGAGCATGTTCCAAAGCTTATGATACAAGTTCCCCTTTAAGGTGTGCTGTGTGAAAATAGTCAAGTAATATCATGAGAGAAAGACCTGGTAGTGTGCATTTAGTGGCAGTCCACCATTACAAAAAACCTTTATCGTGCCGGTCCAGCACCAGACCTGCTCTGGAAGAACTACTGATATAGCTTTACAGAATATAGATTTTTCTTTCATTAGGACTTATCACATTGTTATTAAAATATATATAGCAAGGCCAAGTTGAGCATTAAAGAGATTGTGAGCAGCACAAACTAAGGCACCCTGTTCAGCTCCCTACTTGGGAGAGTGGTCCGATTTGCCGTTCTTCTCAATACTTTTGGCACATTCTTGGGGAATCATAAGGTCACTGTTGATTTTCCTGGAATCTGGTGTGTTGGACTACTCTAACCAGAAGTGTCTGCTGCAAAGCAGGAAACCCTGATGCCTCCTCTTTGTCTATATAGAAAATAAACAAGGAAAATGTAAAAATGAGCCCTCTTTCTATTCCTTAAAATATAAATGAATCAATCTATATATAACGTTCTGAAAGTAAGCCGTTTTGGTCCTCTAATATCAAAATGTACAAAACATTACAGCTCTTCGTTACATTTTAGGAAAAAGAGAAACAACATAAGTGGAGATTGTTTGTCACAGAAACAATCTTGATTAGTTAAATAGGGAGAAAGAAAAATAGCAAAGAATGGAGAGTAGGCCTCCCTTTGAGGGTTTGTGAATTAGCCTGTTCGGTGGCCCTTGTGAGGGTGCGTCTGAAGGAGTTTTTAAGCCTGCATTCATGTCATATGGGAATAACCACCAAAGCAACACCAGTATCATAAGCAATGCCTTGGAGGTGTTCAACCTTGTTTGAAGCTGTAGGGATGATGAACTTCTCTAGAATCAGGTCGTTACTGATCAGTTGTTCAACACATATGTACTTATGATACATATTCGACAAGTAAAAGCGCAGTTGTACCCTGCCACTGTGTCTTAATACTAATTACAACATGATCCATGTGAAAGAAATGCTCCATTTGGTTGGTTTGATTTGACATGAAAATATCACTTCTTATACCTCTAATTTAATGAGGGTCCATCTCCAGACCAGAAGTTCTGAAATAGTATTTTTATGAACTGAAATCAGAGGTGAACAGTGTTTTCAAGTAAGGCCCCATCCGCCGGCCTTTCCCATATGATGTGAACGCAGCGTTTGTCTGGAGAGGCGGAGTCGTTCCCGGCTTCAGGAGAGGCAGGTTGGGGGTTAGAAGTAGGGGACGGCTGTGAGTTTGTACCACTTGACCGTCTCCTTGCTGAGGTCAAAGTCTTTGAGTCTGAGTGTGATGCCTCCCAGAAAGTAGTTCTCACGCAGCGACTCGGCACTGAGCACACTCAGTTGAAGCTCCCGCAGGCCCAGGGTTTCCTTGCTGTAGCCACTGTACACCAACTGTGGAAGGAGAAGAGGGAAAAGTGAATAAAGTGTCTGTTCTTATTTGGGTTTAGCTGGTCACATGCACATTGGCCATGAATGAGCCAGTTAAGAGAATGTACTTATCAAAAGAAAAACATCCGTGGTTTATGTTTACATTTATAAAAAACAAAACCACCAACCAGTTCAGGAATATAGATACAAATGTTGGCAATGATTTTTAGTGTTTCCTAACCATCTCATTGAAAGTAGGGTTCCTGGTTTTCCTCGAGATCTTTGTCTTGCGTTTGGAAGTCTTGTGTGGATCTGGAAGCAGGTAGGTTTTCACATATGGGTTGGGATCTGTTCCATCTTCAGACACCTGAAGATGAGCAAGATGGATTATTAGTATGACAGCGGACATATAAACAAAATAAGAATTAAACAGCATAGTTGGCTGTCACAGCAGGATCTTGGGATATGTTATATTAAAATATTGCTGCGTTTACCAGATCTCTGATGTGCATGACCATGATGAAGAGAGTGCTGTTCCTGTAGGAGATTGAGAGCTTCACTTCCCCTTCCACCCGACCAGAAGTGGGACTCAGTGGAGGCTCTGCAACAGTCAGATACCACAAATCACATTCATGAAGCCGTTACCCACAAGGACACACACATTTTTAAATAAACGTAAATAAAGCATTTTCTCTTGGGTAGACACGGTATTTGTTAAGCAATAAATAACTTAAATGATTATAAACATTATATTTGAATAATGTTCCTGTGTCATTCTCACTGCATTATTCACACAGTGAAAGTATGTCACTCAGTGAAAGTATGACAAATACTTGGAAGAATGGGTGTAGGGTTGTACCTTGTGCTTTGGGCGAGGAATCTAAACCTTCTGTCTTGTCGTCCCGTGCAATTGGATGAAAGAAGGTGTAGATCAGGTCACACTAGAAACAGAAAATGAGATTACTTCATTGACTGGTACAGAAAATTAAGTTTACGGATTGCTGAGCATTTGCATGTGTATGTGTACCTGGGTGACCTCTGTGGAGCTCCTCATCAGGTTGTGGACGTAGTTGTTGAGCTCCAGCTTCCTCTTGACTGCCACTTCCTTGATGTGGGTGCGACCGAGCACCATTTTGTTAGGGAAACTAGAGATAAGGAGAGAGATAGGGTATATTTACTATACCATAGAATTGGATGTAACTCTCCTCGGTGTTACTGTACTGAGGTAGCGTCTGCATAGCAACCTCACAGCATCATAGGGTTGAAAGTTGTATGATAGTAGGCTTGTAGTATACAGATATTAATCCAGAAGCTGGTTTCTCTCCTTCCAAAACACGCCAAGCAACTTTCTAAACTAAGCCCTAATGTGTCAATAAATAAAAGTAAAGCATCAGTTTCCCATTAAGGAAATCAGATCAGTAAATTAGTCGTTAAGAGACTGAGGCTCACAGTGGAGGTGATTTCTTACCTCGGCAGCTTCCAGAGGGGGAAGAGGATGGTGAGTTTGTTGTGGAGCTCCTGAAACTCATCAAAAGTGCGGAACACAAACTGGGGCTCATTCTGACCTTCTCTCAGGATCCTCACCACATACGTCTGCACACAGAGGACAGGCAGGGAGACAGCCAGGCAATCAGATGTCAGTACTCTTCTTTCAGTTTACAGCCACAGAGTGCGATGGAATATGGAAAGGTAAGCGGGTTTTAAGACAAACATGACACCAGGAAACTCACATAGTGCTTGTCAGGGTTGTATCTTTTCTGGAAGGAGAAGATGGAGGCGTGGTGGATGCGGCCCTCTTGTTTAAGAGTGTAGGTCTTTGGGGAGAAAGACAGGATGGGCTCGTCGTTGGTTGGCAAACCAGAGAATCGTAGCTGGGCAAGGTTGTGGATGAAGAAGTTGAACTTGGTGGCCACACTGCCCAGACTGGACTCTATCAGTCTGGAGAGGAGGAGAAGTAGAGGGGTGAAAGAAAAATATGAGCGCTATAGGTGGAGGTGAAACAGTTATCAATATACTGTACTATTTTCACTTTGACCTGAAGCAGTAACAAAACGGCAACAAACTTTAGTTAAAATCTAACCTGACTGGTCTTCCTAAAACAAGGTCCACCCGATACCGTTTCTAGCGTGTCGGGAGTTTTTGTTGCTGTAATGTGAGAGAGCAGCTACTCCATTCCTCCCTATGCCTATATTGCCACCTGCTGGATTTTGAGTTTGTAGCAGCAAAAAACCCCCCAAACAATTGTCCTTGAACTCACTCTCCTCAAAATAACAGCTCTGACCAAAATAGCAGCTGTGCACATGGGAACACTTCAGAAGAGAGAGTAAAACAAAAAAAACAAAAAAAACAAAAAACTTAAAAGAGAGCAGAGAAGAAGAGTTGGGGGAATTATAGTCAACACTTTTCCCAAGCCGCCAATTTATGTTCTTTTACTGAAACTGTCTGGATCAGCGCTGGGAGAACAGAAGTTAATGCATTTACCTGGTGAAGAAGATAGTTGCCTCAGCATCTGTGTTGTGTGGCTGCAGGGCATCAAAGACATACTTGAGATCCTGAGAGCCGGTCAGCTCTGGGAGGCCTGAGGATGTCATCTACGATACATACAAGTTCAAATATGTTTTATTATTATTATTATTCATTTCCAAAGTGGTTAAGCAAAATTACCCATCATGCTGTACAGTAACACTAAAACATAAAATCTATACATACACTATTCTACATATATCAATAGAATTAGGACTTCAAAATAGTGTACATCTATATTAAAAATACTTACTAACTTAAATTAATTGGCAGCGCTAAACAACAGCATTATATTGCCATAAAAGTTCTACAGCATAATGAAACCTTTTTTAGTTTTTGGTATTTTCTATGATGGAGCTATCATTTCAGAATAAAGCCAGTTATAAAAGTCAATGTGACAGTTAGCTGAACTAATGCTTAAATGTATAAAATATATCCTCGCTGCCTTTTAAATGCATTGTCAGTCCTTTTGTAAAGCCCTCTGAATTGTCTTTGTGTTTGAAAGATGATACAAATTCACTTTACCTACTACCACTGCCCCTTTAGAAATACAATCAACAGCAGTCAGTAATCCTTTTGAGAAACATCAAGAAGCCATACACTACAGCATATTCTATAAACAGACATTTCCAGGACAGCAGCCAGCGAAGCACTAATTTATTATGTAGGCACAACTGCTTTGTTTGCACATCTCGTTATTCGAGCTCCTGCAGGTGCAAAAGAAAACAGTTCGGCTAAACAAGGGGGAAGCTTGAAAAAGGAGGCCAAACTTCTAAAAAGAAGCTGAAGGTGGAAAGATGCAGTAAGAAAACAAGTCAAGACCAAGAATCTAGACCAACTTCACTACAATCAATTAGTTGATTGACATCAAATTCAATTGGCAATTATTTTGTTAATTGATTAATCATAGTCCCTGGTTCCAGCTTCTGCAATGTGAGGATTTACTGCTGCTCTCTGTTTGAGATCATTATAACCTGAATATCTTTGGGACTGTTGGCTGGACAAAACACAACACCATGTCACCTTCGACTCTGGGAAATTGTGATGGGTATTGGTCACTATTTCCTGACACTTTATAGAGCAATCAAGAAAATTAACTGCAGATTCTGAAAATAACCATAAATCGCAGCCTGAACTACAGCCACTACTATAACCATGATGTGACAGACCACTGTATTCCTTTATGCCATGCATGTGTGTACAAATAATTGGTGTGTTTATGTACATGCTCTATTTGTGCATTAATGTGTGTGAATATGGTTTATGTGTATGTGTGAATTCTGTCTCACCAGTGACAACAGGTTGAGGAAAAGCCCAGAGTGCTTGCGGATGAGGTTGTAGGCCTGGCAACACAAGTCTACAAACAGCTGGAAGCGACTGGTGGGGCGCTCGCCTCCATTGATGACGTACGCCATGTCAGAGGTCAGAACGAACGGAGCTCGGTCCCTGATGGGAAAGAAGAAGAAGGGGGAAGAGAGAAGATTTAAAATAAGCTTCTGAGGGTTGGCTAATAATTCATAAAACCGGGTTTGTGGATAAAAGGTTTCAATCCTTTGGGAAAATCTGGATCAGGAAAGTGAATAAACTGAAACTACCACAGAGGCACACTTAAACAAGTTACTGCAAAGCCTCTAAATAATTCAGTGGACAAGTTCAAAGGCCAAAAACAGAAGACTGCTGTAGGGCAGCCCACCTGGACAGATCCCTGCTGGGTGAGTGCAGTGTGTGAGCTATGAAGCAGGTCATGCTTGAATACACATTCATTTTGTTGTGTAGAAAATGCAGCAACTCAACATGGGTCATTGGATTTTTTGGGCGTTTTCACACCTATAGTTTGTTTACTCTGGTCCGAATCAGTTGATGAGTTTGTAAACTTGGATCATTTTTGGCTTAGTCTGATTTCTTTTCACACAGAGAAAAATCCAAGTGAACCTAAACGCATTGCTAAAAACCACGTGAGAACGTTTACTCCGCCTATTGGTCAGATGTGTCTGGGGCGGGAGCAAGAAAGTAAAAAACAGAAAGAAGGTCCTGTGTTCTGGACTAGTCCATTTTTCTGTGAGAGAAACATTGCTATGCAATTTAACATGGAGCAATGACACAGTTAGCATTTGCTCATAATCGTGCTAACTATCTGGGCTATATACTAGGCAAAACTATACGAGCAGAATGCCGATTGCACTTTTGAGAAAACATCTTGAAAATACTATACTGCGTCACACTTTGCAAAAAACGACGTGCTGCATTCAGACAACTTAGCAGAACAAGGGAGCTGATATTTAACCCAAACTTGCTAAGTACACCTGGTCGGATTGAGGTCAGGTCACGGTCCCAACACAGACTAACTGCTCCAGAGTTCGTTTGGGACCAGACCGAGTGCGGTTGTTTTGGCCCACACCCGAGTGCAATTGCTGTGTTCACACCTGCCAAAATGAAGGACGGAAAACGCTCCAGGGTTTGATTCAACCGATCAAAGCAAGACAGGTGTGAAAGTGCCCTTCGAGACTGGCCTGCTGATCAACTTATCTAATGATTAGCACATCAAAACGATTCATGTGTCTTCGTTGAATTATTCCCCTTGGTGGTCCATTGTAACACTATAGCCTACTAATACAACCGGGAGACACACCTTACGTGTCTATGTTCTCATCACTGTAATGGATAATGTAACCAATAGGTCAATGTTCCAACAACGATTCTGTGCGAGTATTTCCCACTGACATTAGGTGGTGCAGGACCGTTCACCTCTTATCTAATAATTACTTGGTAATAAAAACAAAAAAGATAATAAACATCCTGATACACCCTTGTGGAAAAAACCTGAACCCTGATAGTGCACCAAAGTATGTTTTATCTGACAAGAACTTACACACATGCATACACGTACACACCCTAAACAGCATATCTGATTTTCACCTTTTGAAGCTGCCAAACATCTGGGCGTGGCCCAGGAACTTGCCAAAGTCGATGTGGAACATGTGACCAGTGGAGCGCAGCATAATATTGTCATTATGGCGATCACAGATACCCAGCACGTAGGTTGCCACGCAGCATCCCGCACATGAGTAGATGAAGTTCTCTGATGCCTAAAAAAGAGGAAGAAGAGACAAAGGGTGACGCACAGAGAAAGGGAGAACAAATATAAATATTCAATGTGAAGCACGGGCATTAGGTATTGTCAAACTTTGTGCAGTACATTTTTAGGGTCAGAGGGTTGTGAGTTGGGTGTGCAGTTTCACATTGATAGGTGACAAAAGGTCATAAAGCGTACGTCAACTTTGTTATTAACTACTATACAGCCAAATCAAAGTGTCAAAGAAAAAGTATGGTTTTAATATTTGAGATTTTCCCACCCACTAGTACTGTCTTACATCATGAGACGTTTAAAAGCAGGTCAGTACATCTTTTACTTTGTACAAACACAGTTGCTGAGGGCTTTTAAGTGGACATGTCAAAGATGTTTGCCTGTAAATGTAAGTGTGCACACAAATACTTTGTGTTTTTTACCTTCTCATACTCATCCTCAGCAGGGTTGTACTTGCGAAGCCACTCTGCCAGCGGTTTGTCCTTGAAGGATCCAGTGACGCCGTACTCCACCTGGATCTTTCTCAGGGTGTCGGAGGACGGCACCAGCTCCACCATACCTAAAGAACATATCACAGTTTTTATTAACACAACCAACAGTGCTGAATGACATTTAAAATAAATTTTATTGTATTGTAATGGATGATCAGAATATGTTTTCTTATGTTTACTTCTGCTACTACCTGTGTGTGTGCGCTATGAAGTCAGTAGTGTAGAGTATTTCTACAGTATGTTTGCGCTTTGGAACAGATAAACGTTATAAAAATAAACGTTGATTGATGTGAGTGTGTCTGACCCCATTTACACCTAGTCACTTCATGTGTGTTGGGCGGGTCAGACAGCTATCCGATCTCAAAAAAGCTGAGTGTAAATGTACCCAAGAAGCATTCAAGATGGATTGAAATCCTCTGTAGGTGGTTGGAGACACATTCTAGCCAGATGTTAAAAAGGTGTAAAAGCATCCGTCTCTCCAAGAATCTAGGTCAGTCAGCAGTCTCGGAGATAGCCACTTGTTATAGGTTTTTCTTAATTCATCCGTGGTCTGTCTCCTCTGTCCTTCTGATAACGGCAGCTAAAATTACACTGAACTAAGCCGTTGTCTTCCATCGCATTAAAGCAACAAAGAAAAGCAGCTCCAGAGATTGACATATAGGATCAAATACAAGGCGCACTGAACTGCTGTAGCATTTAGCTGATCCCTGATCAGTTCCACATCTGAATGATCTGTGTGGGTGACAGAGTATATATTTATTTATATGGGTGATGGAGCAGAGTGATTTAGCAACATGAAAACTCTCGTCACGCTTGTAGTTTTTAAATATAATTAATTTGTGTGTTACGGATAGTTTTGTAACTAAACTGCAGAAGTTATTCTTCTTTTGGCGTTTGGTGTCAGATGTATTACCACCTTCTGGACGGGAGGAGAACTGCATATATGTGGCAAAGTGTAAACGAAATTGTCTTAAATCTCATTTAAGTGTAAATGGAACCTCCGAATGTGTTACACTGTTACCTTTGTCCTTGCCCGTGGAGATGCATTTAAAGTTGACAATGCGGAGGTCCAGCCCCTCCTGCAGCCAGATGCGGTCCATGATGCGGATCATCTGAAGAGCCAACATGTCCTGCCTGAGGTCTTCTCCAACCTGACACACAGAGTAATGAATTACACTAACACACTGAACTTTTGTTAATACTGGTTGGATTTCCACTTCGGCCACCAGGGGGTGCAGTGCTCAGATGAGAAGCTTGTAAACAACAGTTGGTTACAAGTTGTGATGTACCAGATAGTACTCCCCAGTTACACTAATGGAGCAGGTGTGAAAAGAACCAATTCTCAGGTGTATGTACTATATACTGATGGCTGTCCATGAGATTCATCTTAAGCATTTTCCCACAGACAGTCCAAGGTACTGTGTGTGTGGGTACAGTACCTTGAACATAACATTGATCTCTTCTCCCAGTGGGTCAGCATTGACCAGGGCCAGCTTGAGGGGAACTGCGTTGGAGTTGAAGAAGGAGCAGGCCTACACACACACACACACACACACACACACACACACACACACACACAGACAGACAGACAGACAGACATTATATTCTGCAGTACTTTATGCTGTTCTGTTTTTCAGACCCAGCTTTACAACGGGATCAAGTCTTTCTTCATTCTTTTCTTTGTACCTTTGATTTATGTTGAGATATGTTTTAAAAACCACTTGTTGTTTTGTCTCTTCTATCCAGAGGCCACAGACTGTACGTCACCATTATGTTTCTCCAAAAAAAGTCGCCATCCACTGACTGAAAAAACGTATTTTTGCGCAGTGTCAAGTAGAGGCAATAAGAGTTATATCTGGTGAACAAAGGGAGCTTTGTGGAACGTTGTGTCTGGATCATATCCATATAAGAGATACATTGAAGTCATGGTGTGAAATTAGGGTCTATATTGCCAATTAAAACTATAATTGTCTCTGTAAAGCCTGAGGTATGACAGGTTGATTCACCAGAGGAAGGTCTGATTAGATGCTACTTTACATACATGCAGATATTAGAAACAGGACATCAAAAGTGTCTCATTATCTGTGATGGATATCTGTATAAGATATTTGAGAATACATGCATGCGTTTTATATTTTGGTGAGACTGTAGCTTAATGAGCTAATTTCCTCTCCAAAGACCAACAGTTCAGTTGAGGTTTTCTTATTCTCCTGCTTTGTGTTTTTTTACTCAGTGTTACAGTTATGAATTCACTACAGCTAATGTTTTGTGGATCATGTTTATCCAGTGTAGTGAGAAAGGTGTACTGACCTCAATACAGTTATAAAGAATAGTGGAATGTGTGTGTGTATGTGTGTGTGAGTGAAAGAGAGTGTGTGTTACCTTGATGTTTAGCTCCTTGGCCACCAGGCTGGGGCTGAGGGGCAGTCTGCAGCTGTTCCTCTGGAAAAAGTTCTGAACGTTTTCAAGGCCCTCCTGCAGTGCCACCTGAACACACATAAAAATACAGCAACCCACATTACAGAGGTTGTAACACACAATATATAGTAACGTACAATTTTACCATCAGATGACAATCACAGACAAACGCTAACCTGTCGCGTAGACCCCCCGGCCTGTCTAACCCTCTCGGCCACGGCTCCCAGCAGGGTCACCAGGTGAGTCTGTTTCTCCAGCTCCGCCCTCAGCTTGGCTCCGCACAGACACAGCAGGGCACCCAGCACCCGCTCATAGCGTCGTCCCCAGGCAGGATCCTGCACAGCATCCTTGAGCAGCCTGCAGCCATTACATTGTGATCAGAATCAAAGTGTGAACATTGTGTAAAATTCAAAAAGTTTCAAAGCTGAATTCTGATAACAGGTAATCTACAATTGTCTACATTCTCTACAGGCAGTCGCAGCACTGAGATGATCATTTAAAAAAGATTATTAATTACAAGATATCTCAGTTTTAATAAGTAATGTAAAGGACCCTGTAGTCTGAAAATATATGCAAAATAACATTCTGTCTGACCATCCTCACAAGACACTGAATAGCACAGGAAATGAGGCGAACAGACAGATTGCACCATGGACACACGTCTCAGGTTTGATAAGTTATACTATAAACAGCAGTTTTTCCCTTTCCGATATCTTTTTTGCAAACAGCTACAACAGCTGGTTGCTGTTTCCGTGCTGCTGAAAACTCACCAGTAGAGGTAGTGGGCAATCCTGATGTTGCCTTGTGCTCTGGACAGCAGGAACATGACGAGGGCGCTCTTCAGGTGACACTCAAACTTTAAAGCCTGGCAAGAGACAAAACAGAAAAGGAACGATGAGAGCGATAGATGGAAGTGGTAGTGGAAGGGAGAGAATACATGAGAAAGACAAGTTGAGTAATTAGTGAATGAGAGAGCTGGGTGAGTTTCAGCGACTTGAAAATTAATATTTTAAAAGTGCATGCAAAGTATGTATTTGTGTATGTATTTTTGGTGTACCTGTACTAGCTGTGGCAGGTAGTCAGCCAGCTCATCATCACTGCTCTTCTCAATCCAACTAACAGCCACACTTCTCACTTCTGTATCTGCAAACCTACACACATATACACAGTGAGAAAAAAGACATAAAACAAACAGAAATCCATAGAGCGAAAGAAAAAATAAACTGTTTTCCCACTTTTCAAACTTGACTTTGGCGTCACCAAGAAAACTTAACACACATGCGAATACAGCATCAGTTTGACAAATCACAAATCTATATTAAAGTTCAAATTTAATGATAAAAGAGAGCAAGCCATTTAATGTCAAGAATCATTAAGTTAGAATAGCAGACAAATGACCCAAAAAAAACAACAAAGCCCTATACTGTATTATACAGTAATGGAAAAGCATTATAACCTTTTTATGCGGGGTAAAATGCATTCTTCAAATAACATTACTTTAAAAGATTTTTATATTTAAAAACACTTAAAATTTCTTAAGGAGCGGTGGCGCGATAGACCAAATGTGTGTGCATAGTGCATACTTTGAGTCGAGCATCTCCAGCGCAGTGACAGGGGGCAGAGTGGGCCAGTGGTACAGGAGGGAGTGAATGTGAGCCATGCTGGCCCAGTCCCAGCTAGGCACACTGGCCAGCACCTTGGGGAGGCTGCTGGTGTGGTACGTCCGACAGTGGAGTCGATGGTCCCATAGGAGTTGGTGATCTGCCCGCTTCAGTCTGGAGATGGAGCAAAAATAAATAAATAAATAAACAGACGGAGAAAAAAAGATGGATGGGATGGTAAATTTAAAGACATGAATAACTTACAATTTGTCAAACGCGAGTTTCACCTGGATTATGTATCTTTTAATAAGAGTTATCCATCACATCTAACCAACACACCGTTGCCATATTTTGTCTTTAAACTACTTCTAGGTTTCAACACTGTGAAAATGAACTAAAAGAAAGAATTAAGGGACTCCAAATGAGAGGTTTACTTTGCAGGATCGACAATGTTTAAAACAGACAACAGAGAAAGAGCACTAAAAAAACAATCATATGAAAGTCATGTCCTTAAGTGCTATTAGAATGTGCACTGTGAAACTCTAGGTATGTCACGAAGGGTCCCCTGATGGGCTCTGAACACCACTATGTCACTTTTAGAAGCAGTGCTTTAACCAAATAAAATTAGGTTAAATTCCCCTGTCAGCTAACATTTCTCATTCTGAAGTTGCCAGAGTTGTTGGTCGGGCACCTGACCCTGACGTCCCTGCAGTAATAAGAACGACAATTCCTCCCGCTGGGATTGATAGAATATCACACACAGTGAAACATCAGACGACAAATCAGTGAAACTGCAGCTACGCAAGTCTTGTGCTCATGAAGGCTGGAGAAATGAATGGGCAGGACAGAAAGCAGGCGGTGAGAGCCCAATGAGAGAGCGCTCTATGTTAATGTGCCGGTTGAGCCTCATGGATGTTGGCAGAGTGGAGGAGATTTGGCTGGCAGCAGGTATAAGAGAGCATTTAGCTGGGCCTGGAGCAGCTGGAAGAGAACAGACACACTGGAGCAGGCAACATACAGGCATTTATGGGGAACTCTGGCTGGCAAAGTCAGTGGCATTTTGTAAAATCTCTTCTTAAATCAAGTAAGTCCAACGGATTTTTGGTGGTCTGAGAGACTGCCAAAAAGCTGTCTGCTGTAGGGGATAAATTCAACTAGAAATACTGTATCCGTGCATGTTTTTCACTCTCATAGTACTGCAAGTTTACAAAAAGCCCAACCGCCAGTGAATGAAATTATTTGGAAGCACATAGATTGAGAATGAATAGTCTACACACCTTTCAAAAGCGATACATTGCAACAAAGATTTCAATAGAAATCTTAGATGGACATTTTAATGACAATTTAAGAAATTATTACACTATCCAGCAGTTCAAGCCTCGTGTTTGTACAAGAAGCCCATCTGTTTTGCAAATCAAGCTGAGCAACATTAAGACCACCTCTCTAGTGGCATTAACAGTGCTTTTAGTTGAAATAATTCCTGCAAACCAAATTTCCCTTATAAACTCTTAGACCTGAAGGGACGGAAATAGCAATAGATAAATTATATCTACTCCCATGTTGCACTCTCCCCTTTATAGTTGTGAAAACATGGGCGAGATCTTCCTACCCGAAATTGGAAGCTCGGCTGCAGATTTTCTCCAGTTTGCGTCGCAGATCGGGATCCAGCTCCTCCAGCGTGGGAGGCTCTGGGCTGGAGGCTTCCTTGGGTCCCACGTATAAAACATCCACCGCTGAGTTGGGGAAGTCCACCTGACGGCAACACAAATACCAAAGTTGGGACCAGTTTATTCCTCTGAAGTAACTTTAACTCAACAGGATGCAGGTTGTCGATATTACAGTTTGACAAGAACTGGTATTATTAAAACAACTGTACCATGGCTGCTCGCAATGTTAAGACCACTACAAATACTAATGCTACTACTACAGATGCTATTACCACCTACCTGTAGCACTATTCTCTCTGTGGGCACCCTCTTGCGGCTGATTGTTGAGCTGGTGGCAGCAGCAGATCCTTGGGGAGATGTCCACAGACACAACAACCTGCTGCCACTGGCAAGCACCCTGCAAATCACAGTCAGCAATAAACAACAACAACATAAACCCCAAAAACAATCAGGGTAAGCAAGCTTATGAAACACCATGTGGCAAGGATGTAAACTTTCATGATCTTTCAATGACTTTGTATTGCTGGAGGTTCATCAAATGGCAAGAATGTATAAAACAAGGAAAGCACTTCCTTCCTGCTGCCTGACCAATTTGTAAAATGAGTTTAACAGAGTACGTGATTCTTCAAAAGCTTCATAACAAGCACTCAGACATGAGTACAGTCATCACTGGCTGATCCTCTCTCCTCACCGTCTGAAGTCAAAGAGTGGCATAGAGACTTTGCCCAGCAGCTCTGGAGCTTTCCTCTGTTTGTTGGAGTCTGGGGAGCCACTGGCGTTCTGGTTCAGCACCCCGTACAGAGTCAGGCTCAGTATGGACTCCAGTGGGAGAACAGCTACTGCTATGGGGAAGCTGATCCTGGAAAAGACAAGGACAGTGTTAGCAGCATGGAAGGACAGTACAAACAGCACGATGTTGTTAAAAGGACGTTTCAAGTAGAGAAAAGGAAAGGGGCTGTGGCAATCACTCACAGCTCGTCCCATTTGATGTGGTAGAAGAAGCTTTTGTATGTGCCCACTCTCTTGGACTGGATCGGTTTGAACAGGTTCTTGCCATTGTGGGTGAGGGAACACATCAGGAAGTACTTCTCATAACTGCAACAAAACAACACAATAAAGTATTGATACTGTGGCTACGTGTTTTTAAGGAAGCACAATCACGGCTGATCAGAGGCTCGGTCATCTATCCAGCCAGCAGAACCAATTTGAACCAATTTTTATACAGTAGAAATTTGACGATGCTCATTATGTGAATGCTAATTGGTGGCTAGGATACAAGCATTAAAAGTGGGGGCTGAGTGCCTAGCTCAAAGGCAACTCATAGGTAAGTAAGGCAGCAGGGTATATGCAGGAATTCCAGACCTTTTCAACATATTTTAAGACTGCAACACTACAAGTTGTAACTGGTTATCAACAACACACCTTAACTTACATTCACAGTACTATACCAGTATATTTATTTTGAGATTGCAAAACAGACTTATTTTGGCCGGGAGGGAACAAAACTCGAGAGAATAAAGTAGTGACTAACCCAAAGGAAAGGTTTATTAAAAGCAATAATAGTAACATATTCATATTAACAAACCATTTTCATTAACAAACATTTCAGTTTGGCCTAAGAAATACAACATTAGACATAAATGATATTCAATCGTAGGCAGTCTGTCTGAATCTATGTTCCAAAATATAATATTTTGTAAAATGCCAAATTACAATTAAGGGTTGTAATTTTTGCTAAACTGATTTAATACCTTTTAATACTTTAAGATCCCGCAGATACCCTGGGAAGGGGGCAGCATCTCCTTCATGTTCCCCAAACAGACTTTTTCAACCTTCTGGTTTGAATCCAAACACTGACTATGGCCTCTGTAGTACTAGTATTATTAGACTCTGCACACCCACACAGCTGTTTTCAGTTATTCTGATTAGAGCTCAATGATTCTAGGGTTGATTTTTCTAAAACCTGTTTTAACATTTATTTATCGAGGGAAGCTACCCAGTAACTGCCCACCCAGATCTGAACAGAGGTCTAATCAGGGGCTTTAAGACTATGGAGTATTACAACTCTCCTTTACAAGCACACATACTCGCACACAAAGCTGCCTAGTTTAACCAATCTGATCTGCTGCTCACTGAGCAGCTCCACTGGAGCGGTTGCAGGGTAAGGTACCTCAGTGGTGGTAATAAAGGACAAGGGCTGCTTAGTCAGTTTGGACACCATGACCTTCTTTTCAAAAGATCACATCTTCATCTGCAGGGCCATGCTGAGCATGGGCACCCTGACCGGTCTGCAGCTACGCAGCCCCATATGCAACAAGTTGCGATGCTCTGTGTGTTCCGACACCTTTCCATCAGAACCAGCATTCACTTTTTCAGCAGTTTGAGCTAGAGTAGCTCTTCTGTTGAATCGGACCACATGGTCAGCCTTCGCTCCTCACGTACATCAATGAGCCTCAGTTGCCCATGACCCTGTCACCGGTTCATCTTCCTTGGACCACTTTTGGTAGGTATTGACCACTGCAGACCGGGATCACCCCACAAGAGATGCAGTGTTGGAGATGCTCTGACCCAGTCATCACCGTTGGGACCTTGTGAAAGTCGCTCACATCCTTACGGTTGCCCATTTTTCCTGCTTCAACACATCAACTTCGAGGACAAAATGTTCACTTGCTGCCTAATACATCTCCCCCCACTGACAGGTGCTATTATAAGCACATAATCAATGTTCTTCACTTCACCTGTCAGTGGTCATAAAGTTATGGCTGATCCGTATATACAGTAATACATCTACTGAGGCTCCAAATGGATGACACACTAGCCATAACAATGCCAAACTCTCAGTGCTCAATAAGGGAGAATATCAATAACTACAACACAACAGATATGCTTAGCAACTCATCTAGGCTGGGAAATACTGTACTCTCCATGTCCCTGTGGCCTTGGGTTGTGAGGAGCTAAATATTTTTGGAGTTGTCTTTGGAATGACTGTCACTGCAGCAATGTTTGGTGCTGGCTTAAAATAGATGCTGGAAGAGATGGTGCTGGAGTAAATCAGGCTGTTATTAAGCAGTTCCCCTCTTTATGAAGGCCTCACTGGCCGACCAGAAAATTACCATGGAAGGAAGGGACTGCAGCAATTCTTAAGAAAGTTTTACGCCTGCTTCCATCTCAGTCAGGGCTACAGTTCCTTTATATTTTTTGAATCCAACCTTAATCTCTTGACCAGACGTGGTCTTGCTTGGCTTTCACCATGACGTATCATACGGATTGTTCCTCAGCAATAAAACAATAAGGTCTTATACACCCATAGCTGAGGACTATTCTTCAGTGATGACAATAGTTGAAATGACAGCAGCGCTGAATAAATTTGGTGATACAATTTTCCCACATTCACACAGACTTCCTGTGCAATTTCAAAGTCTTTGAATTGTCCATCTTTTTTGCCCCCCTACAATTTGAGTGCTAAAGTCATTTTATACGTTTCTAGACATTCAAACCCTGTGCAACTGTAGAAGGGCTCGTCAGAAATGTGTCCGGTCACTGATGTGTGACAGGGCTGGGAACGGAAAATTTGGCTTAGCTCTGTTCCAGGCACAGGCAGGAGATAAAGTCAGGGTGAAACTGGACCCTGGCATGGAAAAATAAGACACGGGGAGCAACACAGGAGCCGTTAGTGAGGTAGAAGAAAACAAGACTATCTGCTGCAACAGTGCCGCTTGTGCTGTAATGTTGGAGTGTCACAAAAATACTCTCCTTGGTCCTACCTGCGTACCAATGAATTGTTACGGTACAACGTTTATTCAAGATACAGAACCATGTTTCTGACCATCATCTTACTGGTTGCTTGTGAATTTAAGCTCATTCTGCAATCATTGTGTGCACTTGGCAAATAAAGGGATTGTAATTCTGAACTGCCTTTTGTCTTCATCTTTGCAGAAGTACAATTAAGTGAAATGTAGGTGGCACTAATAATCCTGAACAAGTGGGTGATCGTGCAGGAACAAATGCATGAATAAAGGTTTTAATGATCCTACAGCAAAGGATAGAGTACTCAAATGTTAACACTTAGAATTTCACACCAGTCTTGAAAAGAAGAAATGATTAACGCGCCTTTATGTTCACATTGAGTTACAAAGCAGTTATTCTACAGTTTCAGAGCTCTGCAGTGCAAGAATTTCTTTCACATTTGTGAGAGTGTGAAAAATGATATGGGCTCAACGATGCAAGTACTCATGCCATCCCATCAATTTCAGGAGACAGAATCTCCCAGTTAAAATTTCCTTCATATCAAGTATGGTAGGTTCTAAATAAAAGGTGTGCCAAAACCAGTAGGTTACTGTTATTTCAATGTGTAAATAGGTATTTCACCAAAATTTGAAATCACCTGCTGCTATTTATTTATTTATTTATACTAGGTCTGCTGAGTGTCTTGGGCTCTTTCTGTCCTTTCAATTTACATATTTCAACAGGATCTTTTGAGTTTTAGTTATAATTGTAGTAACTTTAAAAAGTTGAACACTTGGCATAGATAGGTTCACGAATAGGTATGAAAGGATTTGAAAGTGGGTTCAAATTGGATAAAATGCTGAAACAGCAACCCTAATTTCACAAGCCTAAAAATAATTAGTAGACTCTGATAGGTCTTGACTACTAGTTTGAAAAATCTTTAGTAATCTCCAAGTTAAGGCAGTTTGCCACTACATCCTATGCATACTGTATGTTAATATTTTAAACAAAGAGATGCATTAAGGTTATTTCTTCAACAAAAATAAATACATTTTTACTGTGCCAACTAATTTTCGCCTGTTCCCCATAAAAATAAATGTGAGCGTAGAACCCTGAGTAGGCTCATCCTCTGATTATTTACCTGCTGACCCAGTTGGCTTGGATGCCGTGCAAGGCAAACAGAGTGAACTGAACATGGTCTTTGGTGCCAGAAGCTTCTTTGCTGCTCCTCCCCTCTGCGCCTTCCTCATCTGCAGCCTGGGGCAATGCAGGCAAGCTGAAGGAGGTGGATGGGGGGCAGAAGGAGCGCAAGTAGAGCTTGGCCAGGTCGTAGACAGCCTGTGTCAGCAAGGCCATGCTCTCCTCCACAGGACCGGTGTTTCCTGTCAGGGTCAGGTAGTGATCAGCGTGAGGCCACAGAGATACCATGGTAATAGTTGAGACTGAAAACAATTATTACAAGATGTATAATAGCACTTGAATAATAATAATAACGTAGGTTTTAACTAGCTCTATCACAGACTGATATATTACAAATATTTTTGTCCATCACAGTGACATATATACTGTACATGCAGTCACTCCCAGATAATTAATACGCTGTTTTTCTTTGTATGGCAAATATGGCCAAAATGGTGTAACTCTGATTTTGTATCGAGATGGGCAACAAACCAAATTTAGTTGAATGAGTGGAGGCTGCGTGTGACTGTGTGTATGTACAGAACTTACCATTTGATGATGTGGACCCCATCTACAAAGCAAGAAATGTGGGTCTTAGAAACACATCCTTACATCTAAACAATACTATGGTATGAATATGTGAGCATGAGTGAAATACAGTATGTGTCAAGAGCCCACCTTGGGTGATCGTGTCCTGGGTAAATTGATGGAGTGTCGCAGCCTTTTGACAGCCTCTGTAATGGCTTGGGTCTCCACCTCCTCCAGAGCACAGCAGAGATTCTTCATCGTCTGCACCACCCGGTCCACTGTCTTATACTGGGTACTCTGAGTACAGAGACACAGAGCAGGTTGGTATAGCATGTGTGTAGCAACGGCATCAATCTTCAGGTACTTATACCGCCTGTTGTGAAAGGGATGTATCCTCCTGATCTGTACTTCTGTTTTCAGTTTGTCTTTAAACAGTAAAACCCATTGTTTAACACAACAACAACACATCAGAAGGTCTCTGTGAGAGGACTACCGCCAACAATTCATCCAACAGGATCTCATTTAAACAGAATTTCAAACTTAAACCAGCCTACTGTGTGTTGAGGTTTGTACAAACAAGGCTCAAAACAACACACTTTTGCATGCAAGTACATCAATTACTGTGCATGCTATGATTTTGTCCAAGCTCGCCGATATAAATCTTGATGCCATCATCAGGTTTAAGAGCACAGTTCTCACTTCAGTCTGCATTCAATTACTCCATAATAACCCACACTGGCTGAAAAACAGATGTGCCATTTCTAGAAAGCTCGTCTTCCAGGAATGTCCTAGTCCACTAACATTTATGTGTTAAGTATTGGAATCTACACAAAAAGCCCTCAGGAGCTTTGAAAACAACGTTAAGAGCCTTCCATGATACTATTCAGTGAAAGTCTGTATTTGGGTGTAGCATCAGAGGTGAGTCCGGAGGCTAAATGAGTCTCAATATAGATGCGCAGCTACACAAAATTCCATTTTAAAAGACATCTTTCTAAAAAGGTACTGATATTATGGACATAAAACCAGCTGGTCTACACATACAGGTTAATGTTGTCATTAACTATACAAAAACTCACTGAGGGATAGGCAAGGAGTTCACAGTACAATGGCAATGTTTTCCAGAGTAAAGACCTGGAAATCTTCAAAATTATTTTCCATCGTTCTACGTTACTTTCAATACATACACAGGGACCACATGTACCTCATTTTGTAGACAGATGTTGACTTGACTGTGATAGCCCTCTAAATGGTCAGCCAGGCCTTGTCTGCAGGAAAACACACAGAGAGATGAGTGAGGAATGAAAAATGACAGGAGAACTTAAGACTGTGTGACACTTCTTATCAGTGCTAATCAGATCAGGACAGAACATAGTTCGACAATTCTGGAGTCCATCATGGTTTTTCATAACATCATTTCATAGCTAGAAAACAAAATCTTAAATGTTCTTTTTGACATTTTCCCCAACCAGTGCAGGACCCTCACACCTGGTGACGTTCTCCTTGAATGGCCTGTCCACTTGTCCCAGGTGCTTCTCTAAATCTATCAAAGAGATGTCATCCTCCGCCTAAACAAAAGCAGTCAACATTTACCAACCAAGCATATAAAATGACAGGAAAGCAGGTGCCTAAATCTCAGCGATACATAATTTCACCAAATGAGGATTACATGTTGTCAGTTTCCAGCAGTAGGACAAAAGTTAAAAATGAATCTTAGTGGCACAACATGAAATGTATTATGTCACAGTTCAGTAAGACTCTCCTATAAAATGTATATGAGCTCATATGTTAGCTTGATAAGAGTGACGACTTACACTGCGTGCCAAGTCTCTTCTCATGGTGGCTTGAGAGAGGAGTTGTAATGTGATCTCATTCTCCCACTTCCTGCAGTTCTGGACGTACTCATGGCTGCCTAGGCTGTGTTTACTGTGGCACAGGATAACAGAGGCAAGGTTAAAAAAAAAAAAAAATCACACCATATGTTGAAGATAAATAATAGTAGTTATTGGAAGAAAATGAACAGAGAGACTAATAACTCCTTCGGTGGAGTGGACTGGATAATTCCTCTGTCCACGGACACTTAACAGAAATGTAAACTATTTAATTATTCTTTATTTGGGGGGGGGGGGATAGGTGTTTACATTATTTTTGTCACTGATTTTGTTAGACAAGAATAATGCACACCCGCCAGCCAATCAGAATCAAAGGTTTTCTATATGGTACAATGCAATAGTATCCATAACCAAATACACTTTTGGGCTCACCTATGTTTACGTTTTCTTTTTACAGTTTTTATGGTCTTATTTTTGATCATTTTACTCTTGTGAAGCACTTTGTGGCCTTGCTCTGTGAAAGGTGCTATACTAAATAAACTTTACTTACCTACAAAAACCTGATTTTTCATAAACATTCCTTGCCACAATTATATAAAGAAAGCTTTTGTTCAAGATTGTTCAGGTTTAGAGGTTTTGTGTAGAGTCAACCTTGTACAATGCTGGCTTTAAACACAGCCAGCCAAGATCCTTTGATCACAGTCAAAGAGTGGCTACTGTAGGAGCAAACATTTGAAAGAAAGAAAAAAGATGACAAAAGTCTTTATACAAGGCATTTATTTGCTACTGATTTAACAAGTTATCACTGGTGTATTTGGGAACTCTCACTAAATTATCTGCCAAGAATAAATATTACCAACATTTGGGATTTTGGCAGATGGTTCATGGCCCAGTCCTGAGAGGTCTTTACAATGATTATAGGTTAAGAAATGACGTATGTATTGAAAGCATCAAGGAATCCATAATAAATGTAATTTACAAATCTTTATACAATGGCTCTCACTGCATTGTGTTTGAACTTGGCTAGTGCAAGGTTGTAAAGATTAGTTACAGTATATGATCACACAGCATACAGCTGTTCGGCAGCTATAATTAGGACAGCCGGTTGTGCAGCTATCCTGTTATGTCTCTGACAGAAGAAGGACAGGGATGTGCACTGGAGTTGGTCCCTGGTCGCCATAGAAGGCTGACCACTGCTCCAGCTCCCCTCGGAAGAAGGATGGCCGGATGGGTCAAAAGCAGAGGATAAATTTCAACGTGTGTATATGTGTGTTTCAGCATTGTTCTCTGCACGTGTGTATATGTGTATCATGATTGACCATTAACTGACCGACCCGTCCAATTATTATTATTAATGTAACTTTGAACTTATTATTATTCCCATACCAGGTGCTTTAAGCACCTGGTATGGGAATAACCATTCCCATGTATCCCAGATTAGAGCGAGAACACCATTGGCCACTCCGTGGTGGAGGAGGGCACGGGGCGAGATATAGAAACAACCGCCAGTCCCCTTTGTACAAGACTTTGAGGGGATGCCAAGATTAGAGTAATAGAGAAAGAGATAAAGAGAGAGAGGGAGAGACAGAGGAAAGAGAGATAGCATAAGAAAACAAATGAAACCCATTCATAACCTTGTGCATAATTAAGAAAAATGCCAGGTCAGCCTTGGAAAAGTTGTTGTTACATGGTATGTTTGTTTCCAACAGCAGCAACATAACCATTCTGTTTGTGTGCACTCACTTCTGCAGCACCTCCTCCTGGCCACAGACTTTGAGCAGGTAGCTGGAGAAGTCGACCTGGTCCAGGTCATCGTGGACCCAGCAGAGTGTCTGACTGATCAACAGCTCCACTGGAGAACTCACTGAGGAAGGCCAGAGAGGCCAGAAAGAAGGGAGGGAGGATGCAGAGGTGGAAGGAAGGGAATGATTGAACAGAGCATAAAGAGAGAAGATGCAATGAGAACAAACAATAAGATTATACCTCAGTTACAACAAACATGTGGGAAGCAATACAATACAAGGTGTATCAAGAAGAAATGGCTTGTGCTGGTTAAAGTAATGGAACTGAGGAATTTCAAACACTATCCCACTCGTGTATATATTTATTAGAGGGATCAGAAGTGGTGTCATGGCTACAACAATTCACCCATTTAGGAGAGAATCTTATTCAGAATAATAACGTAGACATTTGGCCTGTTAATAGACACACATTGTCTGCTGTGGGAACTGAACTCTAGACCTTAGAGCTTTCAGAATTTGCAGATGTTTTGAACATGATCATATTTCATTTCAAATCAAAATACATTCTCGAATCAAAGCGATTACAGCCGTGTGTTGTGGTACGATGTTGAATCGGGGAGATTTGGTGAGAGCTCTAGGTGTTTATGTATGCTCTGATATCTGATGTGCTCGGCCCAGGGAAGATTGGGTGGAGAGCGTAACCTGATACAAGGCAGATTAGTCCGCTGTTTAGCTACTTACTACTGCAGAGGTTTAACCACACTCTTAACCTTGCATGCACACAAACACGGGCAGACAGATACAAGGACAGGTACAAACACATCTCAGCTTCGGATTACACACACAGGGTACTTAATATATGTTCACATGGACACACAGGGAGGTAGACCACCCGTGGCTCTGGCAACAACAGCCTCCACCCTTCAGAGGAATGCTGCGTCTTTTCCTACTGCTTAGCAGCTTTAGCTTCACAGCCCTGTGTGCCTGTGCGGCCATGGCGGTGATGGCTGGGGTTATACATGTGTTCTATAACAAAGCAATTAGACAGGCCACGCCTCATTTTGAGAGCACTTCCCAGCAGTGTAACAGTAAAGAGTAGGATTCCTCCGTCGCATGCTGTTAACCATTTCACACATGGTTGGGGAATGGTGTTGGCGGGGTCACATGCAAAAAAATTGATAATCATTTTTTTGTCTCAGGACTAGGGAGTAAAGTGGGATAAATCTACCATGATAACTCCTCAATAACTAGCATAACAAGTAAGATGATACACGATTCAGGTCCAATCAGTGCCGTGTAAAATCCACAATGGGCGGGCTGGCGAGAGGGTCTGAATGAAGCCAGAAGTTAGTCAGCACTTGTGAAATCCACAGGACCAACATATTTCAGATGTAAAAGAGGAATGATCTCATTCCTACATGACTCAGAGCAGAGCAAACGAAAACGTCTGCTTCTTCAACCAGTCCAACTGTCAAGACACAAATTCAGAGACAAAAAGAAGACGCATAGAGGCAAATGGGAAAAAATAAGTAGAAGCCAAAGTACAATACAGTGTAGGAGAAAACGGAAGAATTTAAGGCCGTTACGCATGCAAATTCACGAAGGACTGATCTCCTGTACTGCTATCTTTTCAGTTCAGCAATCTCAATCACCACTGAATCAGCATGTTGTCCTAATGTAGGAACATCTAATTTACACTACGGTGCCAGTTTATTAGGTACACACTAGTAAGTGAAATGCTTCTTAATAACATGACAAACTGCCAATTAATATTTTAAGGCCAGAATATAGTCAAATTCCTGCACATATTTTTAAATTTTGATAATGAAAACGCCCAGCATTTCTTCCCTTGGTCATGTTCCCTCCATCTATTTTACAATTCATCTAATTTTCTTAATCCCCTGCACCACTTTCTTTCTTCATAAACCTTAAATTTATCTGCCTTTGTAGTCAGGTCTTTCCCCGTTTCTCTCGTCTCATTTTCTCCCCTGACTATTCCTCTCCGCTCCTTCTCTTCCTCATTCACACTGCATTGTCTCTTTTTTAAAATCCTTTTCAACGCATTTCTTTTTCCCTCTCTCACTCCTTCCATCTTCCCTCTTTAGCCACAGTATGTTAGGAATCGCCAGAAGCCTAGTAGTTCACAGCCAAGCCCTGGATGAATTGATCGTTGTTCTTTCTTTCTTTCTGCCTGCTCTCTATAAAAAGGCAAAGATGCAACAACAGAATGACAACAACAACAGATATACTTCAAAAGATCCTAACCTCCTTTTTGAACTGTTGGGAAATATATTTCAACTACTCATTAGGCCAATCTAATAAACCTATATCCTTCTTTTCACATTTTCACAAGACAATCAACCACAAGTAAATGCAATAACCTTTTGCAATATTGACTGAAAGTTGCAACATTTATCCATTTCCACCACAGAGAAAAGTCAGAAAGAAGAAAATAAGAGAAGACAGAAGGGGAATACAATGCGTGAGAGAAAAGGTGAGAAAAAACAGACAGGAGATGACAGGAGAGGGAGACAAAAGAGACAGAGAGGAGGGCGATACATTTCTTATGTCTCATGTTAATCTGTATAGTCTCTGAGGTGATGACAGGATTAAGAGATGAAAGAAAGGAATGAAGATATGCCGCAAGGAAACAGGGGTGGATGAAAATATTGTCATGTAAGAGAAGGGAGAGGAGACAAATTGAGAACAAAAGAGAAACAGGAGAGTGGGACAGCAAATGTAAAATGGAAACAGAAAGAAAGCATGAATGAGAAAAAGGGATAGAATGCAAAAAGTACCCTTCCTGCCCTCTACTGTATTTCTTTCTATCCTTCTATCCAGTAGAACTGAGGCCCATTGTTCTGGAGCACAGATTCCAGCCGTTTCCAACCAGAGGGATCCAAACACCAACAATGCGGGTCAACACGCTGCTGACAATATGGGAAGTCAACTAGGAACAACGAACTAGACATCATGCTAGTAAAGAAGGAAGCACATCTAGGAAGTGACCCGAGCAGCGGGAGGAGGTGAACTCTGCAGAAGAAGGAAGACGAGGTAAACCAGGAGTCAACGCAGGAAGCTAAGAGAGTACAATTAGGATGTCAAATGAGGAAAGTATTAAATATACTTCCTATAGGTTGTTGCTGCTGAAGTGGGATATACAGAGTGGTGTCTGGGTCAGTAGGACAGTTACATACACTGGAGAGAGCTGAGGACTTGGTAATATATGGATGACATGGTTGGATGTCATACGATCATAAACAGTCAGTGGAGTTTTCAGATACAGTACAGACAATAAAACACACCCTTAACTCTGATCCTCGGGGACAACACAGTTGGGATAATATGTCTAACAAAAAAGCCAAGTGGATTGGCTGGCAGCCTCCAGTGTGCTTGGCTCCATTTTCCAAACGACGTGTCAATCACAGTTGTTGTACTTCTGTATGTGTATAACGAGGGGTTAGCCAATAACAGCCCCTCAAACACCCACTAGGGAAGGAAACCAAAAATCTTAGTTTACCCTTGAAAAAAAGAAAAAAAAAAAAGAAAAGGAATGAAAGAAAAAAGAAAAGAAAAAAACTAGACTCTGGTCCCTTTTGCCCAACATGGCTACACCATGGTGAGGGACAAACCTTTATTTGTGCGGAAAAGGAACGTAGTGTACTTCCCACGACAGAAAAAAAAAATGAAAAGAAAAAGAACAAGGGAGGTGGGGAGGGGGTAAAGACTTTGGCAGCTGTGAATGTCGTTTCCTCCTTCAGAGCGCTCATATCTGCAATCTGAGCTGCTCACTCTTAAAGGCGATTGTGGTACATGGTTTCTTTTGGCTTCCATCATTTGTAGTTTCTAGCAAAGATGGTTCACATGATAGACATTGTTGTCACTTGATGCTTACCGTCACAGGTGAAGGTTACAGGCTGCTGAGATTCAGAGATTTCAATAGAAACCTTGACAGAGCAGCAATTGTCACCTCCACTGTCTCTCTGGGTAATGACAGGGCTGAGGACGTAGCCGGGGTTGGTGGACATGTCGCCATGAAGAAATTTGGAGCGCAGACTGGTAGGGAAACAAAAAAAACAGAGCAGAGTCAACACTTGTTTTTCGGTCCGATATTGTTGGCTTGTGTATTTGGGAGGGTAAAAGATGAGGAAAATGCTATGAGTTCCTTTTAATTTCAAACTGTGTTGAGCGAGTGTTGACCAACAATCATGGCAGTGAAGTTGCTGGACAGGCAACGGGCGTTGATTCTCTTATCGTAATAGACGTGGATTCCCTGAGTGCAGCTTCCTCATCACTCCACCCAAACTAACTACTGGAGTGAGAGATTCTGTACATGCTCAGGAAACAAACAGCTGCAAAACATGCAATTACGTATATACATATATGCATGGAAATGTGTAAGCATGCATTTACACTCACATAGAAACAAGGAAAACAAATGTTATTTTTAGGCATGCTAACGGAATCTAGAGATGGCAGTTTTGGGTTGTGGCTCCACCAAATTAGTTCAGATTGAAATCTCTCAACGGATTGCCATTACATTTTCTACAGACATTAATGACCCCCAGAGGACGAATCCTAATGACTGACTTTTCCTCTAGCGCCTCCAGCAGGTGCAAGCTTTCACTTACCCTGACAAATTTCTCAACATCTACTGGACAGATTGGCACAAAATTTGGTACAAACATTCAGGGCTCCCAGATGAATTTATTACATTTGCATAATCCTCAGATGCTAATATTAGTTTTACAGCCACAAGTTGAATTGTATTTCCATTTTAGTGTTTTACAGCCACTGCAACACTGGCAATAATGTTCAATTTGTATTAAGTATTTAGCCAACGCCTGGTACAACTGACTGCAGGTTGCGCTAGTGTTACAATTGCAGGTATTACTTCCCTTGCCTGTAGGTGGTGATATCACCATCTAAAGGTTTAAATGGTCTCTGTTATTATTTTCTTTTCCTACAGGTGGCAGGTAGATAGTGAGATAGTTGAAAGCCAGTTCCATGAGGTGCTTCGCACCGTCATTGTTAATGTCAACAGGTTACAAAACACTCAAACAAGCAAATAAGGTCCCTAACAGTGAAAGGAGGGCTTCATTTGCACGGCAACATAACAGTAAGGATCTTACGTTGCTACGTCTTCACAGAAGGCGACAACCTCCAGGTTTTGAGCGTCCTGTTCTTCCAGGGCGGCATTCTTCACCAGGCCTTTTCCTGTACCCTTGTCCTACAGGAGCAAAAGAGTCAGACAGACACAAACATACAGAGTCAGGGAACTAGAAAAATACATGTTTAACATGCTTACACACTTCAAAAAGAGCAGGCCAGATGGACACAGGCAGCACAGCATCACCAGTATGAACCCCTTATACCAGTTTAACAGGACAGGTTTAAAGTCTTTAAGGTGATTTGTGTTTGAAGATTGCTGATGGGTTTTATTAAAAACAACTCCGGCCTATGAATCCGACAGGGTGAATAAGCATGTCAACAAGAGCAAAGGTTTGACACAAAGAAACACATGGGGGAGGTCTCCATGTCTCTCCATTAGTTTGACATTTAATTTAGGTAGTTTTTTTTGTATAAATGTGGATTCAAACCATCTCTCTGGCACACAGAACAGCAGTTACACACTCCAGATGCTGAGGTGGCTTTCTCTTAAATTGGAAAAACTATTACAATACATGGAGATTTATTTATTCATTTTATTTATATACATATATCTTTTTACTCAGACAAGAACTGAGTTCAAAGAGTGGTAAATCTGTCTCTCTCTCTCTCTCTCTCACACACACACACACACACACACACAGACACAGACAGAGAGACAGAGACAGACAGAGAGAGATCCAGATCTGTTGCCGGGAACTCGCCATTACCCTGGGCTTTTAACTGCTGTCTTACTGCCAGCGGCTGAGGAATGCGCTTCCTGTTGCTCAGGAAATGAGAAGTGAAAGGGCCCCGCCCCTTCCTGCGCCCAGCTCTGGGCTGTCTGCAAAAGTGCTCAGTCATGGCTTGGAAATCTATGACTGACATCACTCCCAAGGAGGTAGAGGGAGTAAGGGAAGAAAATGTGGAGAGGGTAAAGGACATGTCTGGAAAGTCATAATAATAGCGCATTCCTCCCCACAGAGACTTCTGGGAGATTATGATCCCAGAGATTTTTGATGATTCCAGGGGGGCAAAGAGATGACTTTACATGTGCAATGACACCGGGCAACTAGAAAAGCTACCCAATTGTTGTTTTGTCACAATTTGTTAAGTAGCAGGTCAATTTAAAAAAACAATTTAACTTCTATTGTTCTTTGTAACCAAAAGAATGAAATACTTGTTTCAGGTTATCAATTTTTTTTAGAACTATACCACCAGACCCTATCCTCAAAAGCAAAGCACTTCACTTAGGATGTGTCTGCTGACACGCCAATTGTAGTTTTCCCAAAGGGACTTCAATTGTGTCGTTTTGTCTGAGCAACAAGTGTTCAATTGACAATCATATAAAAACAGGTACAACAGCAGCAAAGCCTCAAGTCAAAAAATGTTTGACTTTTCTTCTTAAAAAATAATTTAAACAAATAAGAGCAACGCGGCGAGCTGACCTTACTTAACACCAGAAGATAGAAATCTCTAAGTCAGCATGGAGGTTGGAAAGGAGGTCAAGCCTGACACCAAACCACCTGCATCTCACAGCAAAGGAGAGACGAGCCTGGGACCCTGCCTGCACAGTTTCTGTCTCAAATCATCAATGTTTTTGCAGACTAGCCTTCAAAAAGCTGTTAGTTGTTCAATACGACTATTTGCACACATCACTCTATTTTTGAAAAAACAACACAGAAATCAATACACAGAGTGTGGCGACATTCAGAGGGAGGGAGAAAGACAGAAAACAAAATAAAGATGGTGAGAGATTTAAAAAAAAACCAAAAAAAACAGGGGGGGGTCAATGAGGGAGAGAGAAAGTAAGGATGACAGAGAGACCGAGAGAAAACTTTAAAAAGACAACAAGAAAAGAAACCCAAGCACATTAGCAGTTAGGAGTCTGGATTGCTTCAGCAAAAAACAAACATGGGCAGATACTCCAATGAGGCCGTGCGAGCTGACTGTCACACTACACACACTACAGATACACACAGCAGGCTGTACAGTGGGACAGGCTCGGCTTTGTTCCACTATCAGTTTTGTTGGACTCGGACAGAGAGCTCCTGGTGTCTGATGTCATGGGAAGGGCTTCATATGATTCACACGTTGACTAATCCTTTCTCTGCGATGTGTCATGGTACTGACTCTAATACCGGAAACACACTGCTAATGACGGCTGATCTTCAGGGTCCACTGAGAGTAAATGGTGGTATGTGACCATTAGTTTAAGATGGTTGATACCAGAAATCTAAACAGAGATGACAATAATCCACAAAAGTCAGTTGTAGAATTTGTGGTCTTTATTATTATTTATTTTAGAAAACTGCTCTTCAGCTGTAGCTTGTGGTGGAGACAGGGACTACGGGTGCTTAGTGTGCTTCAGTGCTTGTTAGAAAGCAGGCCCTCTATGGGCCCCAAAACACAAAACTGTGAGGTGTCCTGCGGAGGCTTTTTTTCGAGTGAGCAGCTTTCATGGGAATGAATGGGACACCACCTTTGAACGTGGCATTATTCCTCCTTCATACATCCATGATGTAAACCATGCAAGTGTCAAAATCGTCTTTGATAATGTTTTATGTGGAAGGAAATGCACTCTGCCCCTCAAGGATACACACAAGGTGCTTTGTTGAGTAATACTGAATGTTAACAAAAACTTTGTCTTGTTTACAGGAAAGCCCCACAGGGCATCTTTAAGTTATTGGAGGTTTAATATTTTTTGTTTTTGCAGCATTCTTCTGCCTCTGGTGACTTTAAGATTATTTCTTCCAGTTTTAGTTTAGCACTTTACTACCTATCTTTGTTTTGTACTCATAACCGTTGTATGCTTTATTACAAAGCAAACAATCTAGTTCAGTTTAGTGGTCATATTAAAAAATTTGTACAATTAAAATATAGTGCCAGAAAATAATTGATGAACAAATCTTGATTATCAGTCTTCTAGATGATTATGCGTTAATCAATCTTGAGATAAACATGACATAAAGGTTTGTGTTATAAGGTTTTCAATAACTGAATCAAGGCCTGCCGACTTCTACACTCCATCTCTCAAATGTTTTTCATGCTTGCTGCTGATAAACAAGGTCAGATGTTAAAAATGAGCAGCAAGGTTTCAGCAAAAAATGCCTTGTCTAGAGTTTAACAGATGAGAAGAAGGTTAGCTTGAGGAACGTTAGTGGTGTCTCCTATTGGGGACACACAGGAATGCCTGAGTACTGTGGCAGAACTGAAAGGCCACATCCACGACTGGAGGCCTCTGGTAATTCCATCCCAAAATCAGCATCGAGTTACAGTACACATCTAGACATTAGACACCGTCTTTCCTCTCTGTCCTGGCCTAATAAAAATTTCACCAGACTGTCCACAGGAAACCTGCACTCAAATATTCAATAGCCACAGTCAATATTTGACCAGCCTACGAGAAGCTGTACAGCAACATACATGATGGTTAGCTAGCTGTAAAAGTGAGTTGTTCAGGACTCAAAACTTCCAATCTCTGACAAAAAGTGTTTTACAGTAGCTTAAATCAGTACCTCGTATCAGAGAAAAAGACAAATCTTTCCAACCAGCAAGTCTCAACTTAGTACAAGCAAAATGTGCTACAGTTGCTTCAGGCTTCATTTTACTGTGTTGGAAAGGCTGAGTGATGCTGTCATGCTGATCCAGCACTTACTGAGGAGATGAAGACTGATTGTAATGGGTTGTACTCAGCAACCTCTGTAACTGTCAGCTAAAAACGTTTTGAGCTGCAGACATGAACAACGTTTTCTGAACACTTCTGCATAGACACAGCTTCACCGATGAGATGTAATGCCCATGAGAGGCTCCGTGGTTGACATCAGAGGAACAAGCTGCTCAGAAATTAGAAAGAAAAAACGACTTCTCCTTTCGATCAGGAAGTGACTGATGGCTAACAAACTTACACTTCCTGTGATAAACTGAAAACCCTTGCTTAGAAAGTTGTGTCAAATAGACACTATTCTGAGATAAGAAGAAATTTCAGTCATTTGCTGAGGCACAGACACAAAACTCTCACCAATCTCGAAACCGATTGGAATGTTCAACTTTCTGAAATGTTGCACAATTCAATCAATTCCTTTAACACTTGCTAGAAAGGTTTTTATTATGTGCAATTATATCTGGTTTCTACCTGCTTCCTCACTCCATCTTCCACAATGCATCTCCTGTTTACTGCCAGTAAACAATGTCAAAGGTTAAAAGACATGGAGCTGTTTTCCCAGTGAGTCATGCAGTTACCTGGAATTCATGCCACATCCCTGCAGTGCAACATATTCTAACCCTGCAATCTGTCTGGTGAAACAAAATTTAAAGAGTGTCAAGCATTGCTGCAGCATCTCACACTTGTGCTTACGGTGTAATTAGACGATAACAAGAGAAAACGGGGCAGAGTGTGGAGTGGGATGGTATGGAGGCGTGAGAGATGTAAAAGAGCTATTTGAGGTCTATTAGTATGTGGGGGAAGGAGAGATTTAACTGTGTATTCAGTTGGAAAACATTTACAGTGCATGCTGGAAATAGTGTAGGCTTCACGCCTACACACACACACACACACACACACACACACACACACACAGTGATCTTAAATCACAGCACATGTTCAGATAAAAATCTGCTTGCAGGTCATTTTGAAGGAACAGCGCAAGAACAAACAGGTATAGACATGCTCAGTCAATCTGCAATGTAAGGGCAAGCTAAATACTTCGGTGTGTGTTTTAACACCACTACCCAAAACTGAATTTAATTGACTGGTTTATCTGGCTCATTACATATTCATAATCTCCATTAACCGCACTCTTACTGCGCATCATCAGTATCGAGTTACTGAAAAACTGGTACCATTAAATTAAATAGTTGTTCAAACACACCAAGCGGCATCACATTTTCGTAAACCTTGATCTGCTTGTATAGTTAGACTTTGTGGTTATATATACTGCATATGTGTGTGTGTATATGTGTGTGTTCAGATACAAGGACTGTGCCATGATATTGTGGTGCACAAGCGTCAAAATAAACAAAGTAAGAGAAAAGAAAACATTTCACAAAAAGCTTTACAAGTACTGTAAAAGCCAAGAGTCATAAATGTAAAATAGAAATGTACAATTAAAATACATGTAAAATATATACACATTCTAAAATTAAGAGCTGACAAGTGTGTAAAATGAATACAATGTAATGTGCAAAATATTGATTAAAGAATGTGCAATTGTTCACAGTATAAAGAAAAAAGAACATGTGCAATGTGCAAAAAATGAAAATCTATTGATCATTTAGTCCAAACTACTGTATGTATGCACATATCTGACTAAAATCCTAAACATTTCTGCTCTGGGTTTGAAGATCTAGGACTACACGAACCCACAAAACAAGCAACACTGAATCAAGTGGAACTACACTTCTTGAAACCCTTGTGAGGATAAGTAATATGAACCCGTGTTGCCTTAAACCAGACATGGTGACGTGTAGTAAATGTCGCATTAACTTTCAGTATAGCTTTGCTAAAAGAAGAGAAAGAGATATACAGTAGAGGTGGTATGACATGGGTAGAGAGCCCAGTTCTGACTTAAGTCTCCAAGGTAATTTGCTGTATTTGACACCCCTCTGCCCACACCATCATCACATCTTATACTACAGACTTGCCAGCCACCACAAGGCATGGCAACTTCAGACTCACTACAAACATCCAAAACACTCATCTTGGAAAGTTCTTTCACTTCCAGTTATGTGCCCCAAACAGAGCAAAAAAATAAAAAAAAAATACCATCATGCCTTGTGCATTACCTGGTGAATTTGGACTTATGCTGATAGACTGTCCACTTTTACATCTACTTGTCTGTGCAGTAGGAGTTCAACTCGTGTCCATGGGTAGATAAAAGATTGGTTCATTTTAATACAGCCAATTCCTCAAAGGCTTCTGTTAGGCCACATGCTAAGCCAAGTTTGGCTATGGATGGTAAGTCTGACCCACTTAACATGAGACATATGCAACTGGGTAACAAGATTGCATCCAGGATGACTATCTCCACATCTGTCAAGGTCATGGCCAGCAACCTAGCAGCTTCTTCTGCTAGACTGAAATGAAAATGGTTTCTTACACTTGCGACCACGGTATGACTTGCACCAGTACTAGAATGTGTTGTGGGGCAGTGGAGGATTTCATTAAGCTTTTAGAGCAAGGGGTAAGAGGTGTCTGATGTCTGGATCTGTTCTGTAACAGAACACCAGTGTCTCTAACTGATCAGTCAACACATACGCTGCATTTGTTGAACCTGCAGAATTATTTGTATCTGTTGATAAAAACAGAGGTGGGTGTTCATCACTGCCACTTATTGATGGGAAGTTGGTGCAATAAAGCCTTTGCTCTTCAATCAGCTATTATAATAATTAAGTATAATAACAGTTAAATATATATTTTTAATATATATTAAAAATAATTGGCTTCTCAATGCAGAGTTTTTAAAGCATGTTCCTCTCAACCTGTCAGATTCACGTAATACTTACACAGTTCATGAATGAAATGCTCTTTCGCAACTCGCTCTCGCAATAGAGGGCTACAAGGATGACATACTTTTGTAGGTCAACACAGAAGTATGCATCGCCCTGGTTCCCTCGACAAAAAGCCAGTCGGGTGTTTCCATTGGACTTCGTATTATTGCAGAAAATAATGTAGCATTCACTACCAAGGATTAACTAGCTTTGAAAAGGTTTTTGCAGACAAAAAAAACATGCAAAACCTTGGAAAACTGTTTTCAGGGGACTACAATATTTTAGTCTTCCATTGGAAAGCAAAGCCAAACCTTAACAATGCTCGACCCCCAACCAAGCTATGTCATCACTGTAAACTGATTCGCTAAAAACACGTGGTCCATGCCGGGAACTAGGAGAAAGGAGACCAAAAAAAAAAAAAAGACCTGTTTTGTGGTTTAGTAGCTCCTGGTATTATTGTCTCTGTGGGTGGAAATCTAGCTTCAATCCTATGTTCCTGTTCTTACACACATAACAGACATCAGCCTCACTGTTTTCTGACTGTTCTCTTTTGCTGTTCTGTTGGAGCTATAGTGAAGATACTGGTAATGCAACCTTAACATTTCAAGCTACTAAAAACTTTCCTCATACAAACTTCTGGAAGTCTTTTATTGTGAAGCAGTTGTACGAAGAAGCATTGTCTTCTTCGCCCGCATCACAGGATCTAATCACAGTTTCTCAAAGTATGGCATGCCATAGGTCTTCAAACTTCATGGAAATACAACATATTTCTCCCCTACGGCTAAATGAGAGGGGAGTTACCACGGCAACTTATGAGTGCTGATTTCATATGTCATTCTGGTGCTGCTGTGGGGCATAGGAGAGCTGTATGGGCTTGTTCCTGTTCATAACAACATGGGCGCTGATTGCCAGGCAAGCAGCTGGAACAAGGGGATTAAGAAAAACACATATACCATCTCAACAAGACTGCAGACATAGCGGATACACTGAGTGTAGAGGGATGTGCAGCATGTGAAGAACACTGAGCTAAAAAGGCTCAATTTACACCAAATGGTAGTCTGACCAACAAACGCAGGCTTGAACCTAGACATAACAAATAGGCAGGTGTAAACAAACATCATTTCATCCTTTCAAAGAAACAGACATTTCTCAATCCTCGAAGACACAGCTGGGTGTACAGACTGGACAAGTTGCCATTGAGGAGTGGCTAAGTATAAGTCTGTAGAGTCCCACACATGGACTTAAAGGACCTGGAACAGTGCACTGAAAATGCCCTCAGCGTGCCCATGTTTAGGACTGTTCCACAACATTACTTTTCCTTTTCTTGACTGTACTGTACCATAATCTTTCAAAACACTGTGTTCAAATTGTGTGAACTTTCCTGGTTTTTCGCAACCGCAGGGAATTCTGGAAATAAGGGTACAGTGTTGTAAGGTTAATTAGCACCCTGGTGTGAGAAACATACAACAGAGACTAACTGTTTGGTCATGACACAGTGAAACACAATGAGCCGGTAATTGGCGTCTTGAAGACTGCAAAAAACACAGACACAATGTGCAACAGAACACAAGTGACAATACACATTTCTACCAGCTGCAGAGGACGGTAATACATACCGACAGCCAGACTCATCACCTCAGACTCCTCCTATCAAAACATCCTAAAGGAGGTTTTTACTTCTATCACAATGACTGAAAAGCACCACTTCTAATGAAGCATGTAATATATTTTACTCAAAGAGTACAACATCTGGTTAATCTGACTAAAATACTGATCAAAAGAGGTGACAAGTTCATGTTAGTCTGCTGGGCCTCAGTATGGCCGTACTGCTGTAGACTAATATGCTTGTCTTCTCTCAGCTCAGAGCTACCAGCCAAATGACAGATGGTTGTTTAGTTGGGTATTTTTTTGGGGGGGGTTTAGAGGCAACAATATCCCATGCCACTTGCCCAGAGCATTGTCCCAAATGAATGTTCTAAATATTCATTACAAGAAATTAGATCACTCATGTCTTGCATGGCAGAATTAATCACAAAATGTGGTGGAGGGGAAATTGTGGGGTGAAACAGTGGGTAGCTAACCACAGTGAAATACTTAATTACAGGGAACAGAAGTAAAGAGGATGTTTGCTTGTGCTAGTGAATGAATGACGAGTATACAGTTTTGGCTGAACAAGAAGATCCACAATCATCTGTTCTCGCTAAACTTTACTTCCACTCACTAATGTTGTACGGTGAGGTTGTTTTTTGTAATTTATTGTCAATGCATAATTGTGCAAAGACAGATTTCTGTTAGTAAATTTACTTTTAAGGGTGGCACTGGACTAGTGGGTAGCGTGTTAGAATCCCTGGTCCAGATAGGAAAATGTGGTTGGGGATGACGAATGACCAACACTGGCCGGGTAGCAAGGTAGTTAGGCCACTGGTTCAGCTCAACTGCTCACTGGCTAACAGCAAAAGACAGTAACTGAACGATGTAGACACCAGGTGTGAATATGTGAATGTGAAACAGAATGCTTGACAGAACAGGACACAGATGTGACTAATCACAAGAATCATGGTTCTGTTCCATTTAAGTCTTCCAGTAGGCCATACCACTGAGCCTGTATCCATAATACCTGGGTCCTGGGGCTGGTACACTTGCCCCTAAAAACTTGGTTTCAAATCTTAAGTTGTTCTTTATAACATTAAATATCCATGATTACATAAGCGACAAATACAATTTAAGTTGAGATAGGAGTTCAAAATACTGCGCTAATCTGCTTCATCAGAACTGTGTGGGTGTGGTTGGATCAGATTTCATTCACAGTGATTCACATCAGCAAACAAACCCACAACTGTCATTACATTTTCAATGAAACCGTGACATCATGAGCTCTTCCCACTTCAAACCACTGAGAAGAGCACAGACACATCTTTCTGATGTAAACATACCAAAGCTGTTCTAACTGTTGGCAAACAATTGTGTTCTGGAGGACACTGGTGCACAAAAAAAGCTGACTGAAGAAATTGGTTTTCAGGGCCTTTTATGTTAATAACTTTCCAACTATGACATGCCAAAATGTGTACTGTAGGTCTATTATAATATTACATTGTAATTTCTGCTGGCTGTGCCTGAAGAATAAAAAAAAGTTAAGAAAACATTTTCATTTTCCAAACATTGACATTTTTCTGTGGTCCTACCTGATTGTTTGGTTTGTGCTGCGAGGATGTCCCTGGGATGTTGAGCGAGTGACTCCTAGCGACAGCCGCTCCTGTTGATGCTCTCCTGTGCTGTGAGCGAACCGACAGTGATGCTTTCGACTCCAGCGGGGGGCTGCTGCTACTACTGTTCCCTTCAGTCTCAAGCACTGCATCCCAAGGATCCCCTGCAGGAACTCCTGGTACCGTCTCTGCGGTGCCTCCTGATGCTAGGGATGCTTCCTCATTCTCAGCTTTACGCTTTGTAAGTGGGTCCAAATCCAGCCAGTCAATGCGGCTAATGCTAGAAGATTCCATCACTGCTGGCTGCTGGGGTGGTGGGTTGGGTGCCAGAGAAGCTGTGCCCACTTGAGAGGAATCCAGGTCAGTGCTGGCCGATTTGCCATTCAAGTATTCTTTGGTGCTGGCAATCTTGTCGAACAGTTTGGCCATCTCTGGGTCCACGGTTGGCTGTGGGAAGACCATGGCGGCAGCAGGCTGGATGGGAGTGAAGGCCATGAAGGATGGCTGCGGTGCTGACATGGACATGAACGGTGACATGGTTGGAGTGAAGCCATTCTGAAATGTGCCTGGTTTGGGAAATGGAGCAGAGGGGAACATTGGGGAAGGCTGATGGGTGGGAGTGGACACATTAGAGCTAGATGGGGTGGACAAACCAGGTGCCCACTGGCTGCTCTGGAAAGGAGAGGAGCTACAGGGATGGCCCGGGTAGGAGGCACTGAGGTTAAACCCCAGCAGTGATGAGGGACGGGACACTTTGCTGTTAGCCCCAAAGTTTTCATCCAGGAGGAGCTTTTCAAGTTCCTCATTGGTCAGCTTGTCCACATCAATATCCCTGAACTTGTCCTGCTCTGCCTGCTTCTTGGTCTCTGGGAAGACAATGAGGTCCTTTTCTGGTCTATTTGTAGAGGGTAAAGGTTGAGGAGCAGTAGTGGTAGATTTAGATGGTTTTGGTTTCAACAAGGTTGATGCTGCTGCAGACGAAGATGAGGGTTTTGAAGCTGAATGAGTGTGTCTCTTCTCCCTTTGCAATTTTGCTAAAGCCTCTTCCTCCATGCGGAGGGCCTCCTCTTTTCCCACAACCCCCTTTGGCTGGGGGACATCCAGCTTGAACCCATTACCGCTTGATATCTGGGCCATTCTGTCAACTGGAAGGTGCCATGAGTGTGATAACCTTTAAGTCAGTGTGGCCCAAAGGGTTGCGTGGAAAATCTTTAAACACCTAGGGAAGGTGAAAAAACATGAGGATGAATGACATCAAGAGGTGGTCAAACTGGTTCAAAGCTGTCTGTATTAGAAAAATGTTGAGATTATACGAGCAAATCAAATGACCAGAAATATTTAGCGCTGACAAACTGCGAGAAAAATCAATTTTCCACCTACATGAATAAAGAGAGCACGTTGCATATAATCACAATACTTTTGAGATCTATTTCTTATTATTTGGATGTAGATAGAATCTATATCAAATATCATTTGTTGTGTGACATGCATGTCTGATGTCTGCCTGTGCATGATATTGCTGTCAATAAACTGACTTCATTTATACAACACTTTCATACCGAAGCACTTCACAATATGCCACCCACATACACACATTGATGCAAGGTGCTGGTATGGGCATCAGGAGCAACTGGGGTTCACTAGGAGGAGCCAGGGAATGACCCACCAACCTTTTGTTGTAAAGGATGACTCGCTCTTCCTCCTGATCCACAGCCACCCAAGGGTCAGCTTTGTTTGTTAATTGGTAGTTCTTTATCTAAGGTCTCCCTTGCCCTTGTAGCTACATGTAACCGGGCCTTGATTGCTTATTGATAGGCGGTCATTTGTCACATATGCACAGCCAATAATTACTTCTACTCGTTCCGAAGTCAAGGGCATCAGTTAGGTCAAATAACCAGCATGCACATGCTACAATACCAGCATGTTCAAGTGATCAGCTCACTCACAGCAAGCTGCCCTCTGTTAATACACCTTGACATTGCAAGGTGTACATTGCAATTGCTTAACCAAGCAGCCAGGCTGATCACATACCAAAAAAAAATAAAAAATACTAAATAAAACAATTGTGCAAAGTGATTTATTAAGCAGTAACAAGTAGTAGGAGGTGACCTATGACTCACACAAGTTATTGGCATGCAGTTAACTTACAAATCGTGTGTCGGACAGCAACTAAACCATTCATTCATTTTCATTATCAATTACTCTGCCAATTATTTTCTCTCATCACAGCGTGACCAACTGCTTGTTTTTCCTAACCACCGCTCAAAAACCGAAAGTTGATGCCAAATATGGCATCTTCCATTCTTGATTATCCTATTATGGTTAGCCAACAGCAGGAAGGAGCCAAGAGGACCCCACCATGTCTATAACATGAGAAAAACATTGCTGCACAGAGTGTTTTGTGGTCCTTAAATGATGCAGCGCCGTCTGAAAGCATCCATTCATCAAACGATCACAGCCACAGGGTTGAGTGAGTTTCTTCCCTCCCCAGGCGTCACCGGCCTCTCCTGAGCTTTCCCTCCCATTGTGGTAGAGAAGGCTGGCTGTGCTGGGGCTCAGGCTATCCTAGCACTATTGTGCAGCTGAGGAATTTGGCATGCTATGCTCTCACTCTCTCTCTGGCTTTCTCTCACTCTGTTAGCATTATGTTAGCACCATGGCCCAAGATTGTCTTATCAGCTGTGCTAACACCAGCGGGAAGTGACAATGTGGCTGCATTCATGGGGCACTGGACTAGGAGAGCTTAGTGCCAGGTTTGCCAAGAACACAGCTAGGGGATACTAAATGCATTAAAAGAGAGGTCATAGTCCTTTGGTGCCTGCTGTCACTGATGGCTTAATTCTGTGCAGAACTGTCACATGTTCTGACCAACGTAGTTCATCTGCAGATCAATGCGTTTGCACACAGTAAGAATGCATGCTCTTACAGACTGAAACTTGGTAGTTAAAGTAACCAGAGCCAAAAGGTCAGAGCCCCTTAACTGCCAAAGCTTCAATTTAAAAGACACTACACAGCTGCTACTTCCTGATTCTGAATGTAAACACTGGGACGATCTGAGAAACCATGTAATGTGATTAAAGTTCATACACATTATTCTTGGTTTTCTTGACTGTTCTGAACAGAAAGATCATTGCAGATTGTGGAGAACACGTCAATATAGGTCCAATTCAAAGATGTTTGAGAAAAGGACAATAGGTTGTGTGCTGTTTTAACAAAGGAGATTCAACAGGCCTCAAGCTACAATAAGATAACTAAAACCATAGCTAAACACAGAAGATCCTGAATAAAGATAGTCTTAAAGTCTATGTTTAAAGTCCATATATAGCAACAAGAGTCATACAAACTCCACATATGGAGAAAAGCCAACTGAAGCCAAGACAAATACTGCAAACTCTGTTCCATTGCACCATGGTAAAGGCTGGCTGAGCCCAGGTGCTATAAGCTTGACGTTGGTATTGTATTCAGAAGACAACAGCTACCCAAACCATAGGCCTACAGTGAAAATGCTTGCTTGAGTGAAAAGATTTAAGAATGCAGAGGTCACATTAACAAATTGACTTTAATTTGCCCTTTGGGCAGCTTCAAGGTTGGAAAATCATATCAAATTTAAAAATGCAGTTCTGTGGATTTGTACAATGACATTTTCAAGTCAGTCTTAAAATAACAGTTAGATGCCCACATGAGCATTGCAACAGGTCTTGCTTGCTTTAATTTTGGCTTTTATTTAATGGGACCGAGTGAGTGTTTTATTTCCAACAGCTGTGCAAAAGTGCACATGTTAGCAATACACTCTACAGCTGGTCAAAGTACAGGACAACATCTTTGACAAAGGATAAATAAATAACCAGGTCAAGTTGATAGATCTGTAGGATATATTCTGCGGTTGTCTGCAAAGGAAGCAACTGAGTAACAAGTATTTTTCTTTTTTCTGTACGGGCTTGTCTATTGCTGAGGCTCACCTGTGCAGAACATTAAAAAGAAACAAAAACAGACAGGACCCTTCCTTAACGGCAGGCACACTGGGGGATTGAAATCCCAAATACAGTCCAATTGGCCAGCCGCCCAAGCAAATCAAGCAGCTGTGAAACTGTTTATTCTGACAACTATTGAATCTTACATGCAAAGTAACAATGCCTCCGTGCTAACCCTCGTCGTTTATACTGTAGGACCTTTAATTTAAGACAAAAACAGCTGCACAGTTGGTGTTTTAAGATGAGGAACATGCAATCACCCCCCACACACACACAACTAGTTCCTATTCAGCTGCTGTGTTCAGAGAAGTGTGTGATTTCTTTCCTCTCTAGTCATCTAAAAAGAGGACTTGCGATTACTCAGCCCAACGGTGTATAATGTTCATCTCTGCTTTAAAAAAAAAAAAAAAAAAAATCGCCTCAACTTTTCCTCGAATGACCCCAAAGTGTTTACGGTTAACACATCGTGTTATCGCGTAACATTCTGGGAGACGTTCAACCGACAGGAATATGACACGTTTGTCTCAGTAACACAGCGTGCGCGGAGCCACAGAGCAGCACTTTCTATGTGTTTGTTTAAAAATACCAACTTGTGAACAACTCGTGCTCGCCAGCCAGCTAACTGGCTAGCTAGCTAACCTGCCGGGCTGACGCTCACCTGACACCGGACGATGCGTCGGGCGGTCGAGGGGCGCTTGCTTGTCTCACGCCGTGCCCGTCCTCAAACAGGAGCCAGGACAGCGGACTGCTAACGAGAGAGTCGCCCGGCCGGCCCGAGCAAGTGTCACTCCTTCATACTTTTTCTCCATGGCGGCTGGAAGTTTTAACTTTCGACTTGTTGGACGCTATGCGTTAGCCCGCTAAGCCTAACGAAACGTCACGCGAAGCAAGCAAACCGCAAGAACACAAAAAACACACACACACAAAAAACAAACAAAACACAGCGACAACTTACGTGACTGCCCCGCACTTTATAAGCGGACGCCGACGTAAATACACGTAAAAGTACCCATGCAACCGCGTCGGTCCTGCCAAATGCCCGCAAACAAGGAACGCAGCCTTTGTCACACGGGGAACGGCCGAACACTGCGGAGCCGCGACCGCCGAATTCAGGCGACTAAAATGCGTAACTTTTACCCGCAGACGTTTACCGCAAAAAGTCTAATTTCTCACCTTCCAGCGGTGCGGTGTTTGGAGCCATTTTTCCCTGCATCTGCGTTTATTATTTATTTTTTTCTTTCCATCCACTTGCACCGGAGGGACGTCAGTTCCTGTTGAGGAGGCTGGATGGCGTTTTGGTTGGACGCACTTGGAGCAGATTAAATGGGGAAGCAGTGCCACCGTGTGGACCAAACTAGCCAGTGTCGTGGTAAACGTGTTTACGTAAATTGTGGTGGGACGTACTGAAGAGTTCAGGAGAAGTTCAGCGTTACGACACAACATTAAACTTACATTTATTGTATCAGTAATTAAAAAAACAAACTAACATGCAATTCCTTAATATAACAATGACAGCAGTATAATGAGTACTTGTACTTGCGATATTTTAAGTATTTTGATGATAATGTTCATGTACATTTTGCTTGGGTACCGTTTTTAATGCAGTAGTTTTACTGGAAAATATTCTGAATAATTATTTTACCACTGGTTAAATGTGCTTAAACGTGTGTGTGTGTTATTGTATTGACAAAAACATGAAGATTTGGGTTAATTTAATACTAATTTATCAGACAATTATTTTTGGCCTTTACCATTAAAAGCATACATTTACCTGATAAATGTATTGCTTTCTGATGTATAGTTGATTTTTGTTTGTTTTCTTTATGAAAATTCTCATATGAGATCACACTGTACAATGTATCAATGTCCAAAATATAAAATAATATATTTCAATAAAAATTAATATTCATGTCCTGTGCTATGGATATAAATACATCCTTATGCTTTGGGTATTTTGACTGCAAATTATATACAAATTTAATCATTATACAATTTTGTATGTGGCAGTTTAGTGCCCAGTGTTGGAATAAAACTAAATAGTACATTTACCCAACTGCTGTACTTGAGTACAGTTTTGAAATGCTTACTTTTTGCATCACTAGTTACTAATTAAATTAAAAGGCTGCGTACACAGTAATGCACCAGTAATAATTATAATAAACATAATATTACTTCTCAATTCTACTTTTACTTTGGAGTGTTTTTGCATTGTGCTTGGGTTACTTAAAAAATACATGTGAATACTTCTTCCACCACTGTTAGCACCCTACGTATGTTTTGTACAGACTGTACAAAAGCATTGTTGTATAAAATATGAATGAAAAGTAGCATAACGGTGCAACAATCAAGACTAAATAGCACATAGGCTACAGAACACAACATATGCAGTGTTTGATGGGAGTTTGGACGGTTTTTATAATTAATTTCTAATAACACTTTCTCTGTTTTGCAGCACCCTTTCTAACATCAAACATTAACTCCGCCCTCGCCGGAGGGGGGGGGGGG
>JAVQJF010068926.1:0-11242 GCA_036023855.1 Gadopsis marmoratus
GGAGAAGGATTTTAAATTCTATTCTGGATTTTACAGGTAACCAGTGTAGAGATGCTAATACTGGAGTCATATGATCTCTTTTCCTGGTTCTTGTCAATAAACGTGCCGCAGCATTTTGAAAAAAAAGGTAGACTGCAGATGATTTGACCACAGTCTGGATTCCTCAGTTCTTCAAAAGAGGACTTCAACGTGATCTGGTGCTGCTGTCGAAGAAATAAGTCATTAAGAATTAAGACTTAGACTTATACTCAATTAGCTGAATCATGACCATAACCACTTAGTGTGAATTGCACACATGAACTCACTTTCAAAAAACTCCTTTTCTTAGGGGAACAATCCAGAAGTTGATAATTTTGAGGTATTGCGTTTTTGCTTATAGTATCCCAAACTAAATTTTGATCGATTCGTTTTACAAGTGCACCGGTTTAATTTTGATGAGCACTTTACGTACAGGTTATAACTCTTTGTAGTGAAAATTAAATTGCGAGCAGCTCTTTTCAGACATGGAACACATTGCTGGCTTATCCATGAGTCAAAGGGAAGACTCTGTGGGACTTCAGCATTAATGTTCCACGCAGCTTCATTTAGCCATGACCGATACAAATGAGCTACAAAGACCTTGCGCAATATTTAGCACCTGGTGCACGTGCGAGAGAAAACCGCAGCGAGTTATAAATATTATGATAAGGAACAGGAAAAAGATAAGGAAGAAGGCTGCATCACTGGCTGATATTAATACTTGTTTTGCTGTTCATATTAATGAGCGACGTCTTTTTACGGTGAATCCACCGATACATGTTCACATCAGTTTCATCATTTAACATTAGAGAATTAAATATGATGCCTGTTTGGTTTAATACCCTACAGTAAACAAGCACTGAATGACAAGATATTAAGCTCGGACCCTCATTTAAGTCCTCTTTGCTCCTGAGCTGTATGTGAAGCATTACGCCAGATATTAATTTATGCATCTGCGCAGTTTGCATTAGTGAAGATTGAGAATAGAGGGAGAGACTGTCGGTCAGGTTATTACTGTGGTTGTACGAGGGTTTAACTTCTTTTGTCCCCGTCGCTCCGTGCCGGGAAAATTGTTTATACTGATCTGAGACGATTGGTGTTTCCTAGTTTATTAAACTGGTTGTGTGCATAAGAGGTGATGACTGAGGTAATAAATTAATGACTGATCTTACATTTTAGAAGATGCACGTTTGACCTTGCGCTGCAGCAGCATTCAACTTAAACTGACTGCATTCATTTTGTGATACGGAAACGTTACTAGGTCTGAACTAGTAAGAATCCCATCGTGACTTGTGTAATAGTGATTATGGTACTGCATATTCTCATCTAAAATCATAATTAAACATTTTTCATCATATGTCTAAGAAAATAATTATTTGCATCTGAAAAATTTGCTCATATATGGTGTTCAACTTGTACGGTCTTGAAGAAAGAAACTGAAGAAACCTGCACTTTTGTAGCTTTGGGCTTAAGGACCTTTTGCTATGACAACAGCTCCAGATACATTTTACGACAAAAGAACTGAGAATGGTTCAAATCATTAACAAGTTAAATCAAGCTAACTCATTTGTCTACAAACAAAGAGCAGGGCCCTGGGATCCAATCAAAGTGTCCCATCTTATTCACCAATGTAGAATAAATGTGATCAAGTCATTTACAACAAGCCTAACAACAATGACACTGATTTTCAACACAGTGTAGCCTTCTGTAAGGCAGTAAAGAGGTCCCACCTTAGTTTCTACAAGGTCTAAACTCAGGTTACAGCTTGCATATGTGCAGTGAATATTGCTTACAGCTCTGAATTGCAGCCAGGCAGAAGGAAGACATCCCATTTACATAGGGTAAGCCCTTGGCCAACAAACTCAAGAGTGCAAGCTGCCTGGTCAACAATTAACCACCCACCTAACCACCAATAAATCAGCCTAACTGTTTCCACAGCAACCTGCCACCACAATTGTGTGAAAGGAAGGATTAGTGCTGAAAAGGACACGAAAGAAAAAAAGAAAGAGTAGAACGGATAGCAGGAGGGAGGAGATGAAACAATGAGAGTCGGGAGTCAAATAGGGTTCATTTGCAAAGGGGTGTGTGAAACACTTCCTCTTCTGTCTCGTTCTGGTGTAAATGAGTTTGGATCAGCTTGTTGCCATTAGGATGGCCAGGCCATGGTGGTGTCATGAGGCTTGTTGTGATGGAGAGAAAAAGATGGCTTTCCTAGAATAGAAGGGGGAGGACAGCAAGATCCAGCAACCCCATTGTTTTGTACTTAAGAGACGTTAGCAAGCCAGAGGTATGAAATCCGATACAAATCGTGTCTCAGTAGGGTTGGCTTTCAAGGGTCTCTGGGACTGAGGGCCAAAGGACTAAAGTGTTCAGTGAAATGCAGGAAAGATGAGCAAACTGCATTAATGCAGAGTATTAAGGACAATACTGACAGGAGAGAAAAGTACAGGGATACTTATCGCCTCTCGCTTCCCAGGGAGAAATAGATGGAGAATAAAAGAGTCTAAGCTGCAGGGAGAAGGAAGAAAAGCACGTGAACAGACTACAAGACAAGTGAAAGACCAGGAATACAGAAAGTGAACAAAAAGTGAATCCTCTTCGAGTCCCTATAAGAGGATACACAAAAGCAAGATCTGGGAATAGGAGAGCACTGCATCTCCAAGCGTACATACTGATGTTTCCATTCTTTATAATGCAATGTGGGATGTGCCTTATATACCTGATATCATTCACTGATCTCATGTGTATTGTGTCAGAACATAAGCTCTGAACATTCTTGGCTGCCAAACTCAACTGATATCATATACAATGCACTACGCAGACATGAATGTATGAGTGAATATCACATTGACTAAAATATCAGTAGTCTATCATCTTTGATGTCTATAATGAAGCAAAAAGGAAAAAAAACAAAAAACAGGTGATTGATGCAAGTCCGGGCTCATAAGCTAGCACCATTAGCCGTTTCCATTAGCAAACTGTTTTGCCATCTTCAAGCTTCATTAGTCCGACTGATCAAACTATTCGTGCTCTTCTCTGGCTTCAACTAGCTTCTGAAAATGACTATCAAAACACTAACGACATAGAAATTCTACAGGGAACCAAGAACATAAACAAGGTATGGCTTTGTCCCATCGCCATATACACAGTCTGCACCGAGGGAAAAACGAGTACGTTGTGTCTTTACAGTTTTGCAAAAGACAAAACACTGCGGAGCCCGTTTGCATTTTGTACCAACATGCAATTCAGCTGATGTCACAAGTTGACAGCTTTACTTACAGGGGTGATTGTCAGGTCTAACAGATGGGCTGCTTGGAAAAATGAGACATTTGTCTCAACTTGTCTAATGTTTTCATTATCTTCGTCAATGTGACCAATATCTGAAGAACAGCCTACATGTACGATTGAACAATACAAATGTTTAAGATGTTAATGCCTAATTATACAAAAGGAGCAAATTTTGGAGTCAATCACATTGTGCCCTTGTGGGATATCACCAAACAAATCTGTGTGTGTAGGGGGGCAAATAAACATCTCATCCTTTAGATTTAAACCTGACCTTTAAAATCTCAGGACATGTGAACCAGATTACAATCAAAGAAATGAACTTGAAAGCATAAGCTTGAACCATGAATTCTGACGTTTTTTTTTTTTTTTTTTTTCTTCTTTCTTCTGGCTGCATATGTTACATTTTTTTTTATTCCCCAGTCTTCCTGGTCAAAACCTGCCACCTAAATTACCCACAATGCAACTCAAAGATTTGGGTGTGTAATGCTAGTAGCGGCTAATGTAGACTTGAGCCAAATCACTTGAGGCAATTCATCAGCTCCCTTTGGAGCCACATAGGGCTTAAATTATGCAACTTTTTCCACATATGCAGTTGTACTCCTCAAGACCTCTAACCAGACCTTTGAGTTCTCCTTAAGCAAACAACTCCCAGCACATCTGGCGCAAAGGGGGCAACATAGGCAGGGTATCCCCATCCTTTGTCCTATTTCTAAAGACCTGCTGTAAGACCAATTAAACCCAATATTCACTTATACTTCAGCATCATGCCAAGTCATGAGGAAAACACTTTTGTTTGAAATGTGTTCACCAGTACATACAGCAGCTCCCTACGCTACTATATGAATCAGCATTGGATGCACACAACCAAAACAATGAGCTAGAGGCCTCTAAAGACTGCAGAGAACCGAGGAGAGGATGTTGATTCTCAGTATTATATCAGCAGTACTAGATATCCTTCCACTTAAAAAAGTGAAGTAATTTAATTCAGTGTTCAAATACTGCAATTTTATACTAATGAAGGAATCATGTTTATTAATTGCAGATGCGTCCCAATATTGGTTCTTTGAGAACATATTTTTCACTCTAGCTAGATATTACACTGAAACCAAAACTGAGAACTTTCAATGGTGGATTTTGTACTGTTCCATGTTTTGATGAAGCATGAACATGGAGCACTCTGTATGTGTTAAGTAGCTTACGTGCACATGATGTGTACACACACACACACACACCCCTACCTAACCCGACATTTCCCACTATGCAAGGCCAGACGCTGAGCTCAGAGGCACACTGGGACATCTTCCAGAATTCCTCCTCTACTGGCTGCTGTCCGGCAGCGCACACACACACGGCTTGCAGCCACGGACATGGTGTCCATGCCTCACGGTCTGCAATGCTCCCAGCCGGTTTTGGGACTTTGTGGAACATGCAGCAGGGAGGGAGGGCTATTACATAATCTGAGGGGCAGACTTGAATGCGATGACTCTACTAGGTGACATTTAGCAGAAAGGAGTGGTGGGGCAGACAGCAATGTCGAGAAAGTCAAGCTGACGCACACAGACTGATCTTTATGGCCACTTCAGGACAGTGGTGAAACAGATATTCCAATTATAGAGGGATGATACAGTTCTCGTTTTGCTCCGAGTGTGTGAAGGTTTGAGAGAGTGCTAAAAAACGATATAGAGAAGCAGACTAGAAATACAACACAACGTGTATGTTTAAGCTGCTTCCTATTGGTAAACAACACAGCACTCCCTCTCACTGTGGGCTTTTTATAGATCAGTGCAGACAGAAATGTGCACTATTTATCTGTCCCCAATGTCCTCAATGAAAGAAATTAAATCTGCAAGGAAAGCCTCCCCAATCATAACTGGCCACAGCCCCTAACTGATGACTGAATACACATGTTTTCCCAGAATCGTGTTTAGGATAAATTGCAACGTGTGTGTGTGTGTGTGTGTTTGAGCATCGTTCTCTCCACGTGTGTATGTGCATCATGATTGACCATTAAACGACCGAACGGTCCAATTATTATCATCATCATCAAGTTGAATTAGGCATCAACACACACGAACACACTTAAAAATCTGCATGACAGGTTCTAACAATGGGGGAGTATGCTAAACCTAAACAGGGATTATGTTTAAAAGTTCAGAAGGATCATATGTTTTGACACGAGACATATGTGGCTGTCATTAAGGAGAGCAGCATGCTGCAACACTAGCAGAACCCTTGAGTACAGTAAAGAAAAGATTGATCAGCTTTATTTTAGCTGATACGAACCATTAAAATATGAGATCTGCAGCTTGGGACATCCCTAATGACAAGGTCACCTTTACACACTTTTCTCAAAAATTGACATATCAAAGCATCATATTGCCACGAGCATGTGTGCGTGTCAGTGTTGTGCCACTTACGATCTAGTCCGTTGACGTAGCGAATCGATACTTCACAGTGCCCCCACACAGCACTGACGATGGGATACAGTCTCTTGCCTTTCAGCCCTCTAAAAGCTACTCCCAGATACTGTCCGTCTACCATGAAGCTCAGTGTTCCCTCGTCCATATCTAGTATTACCGTCAGAGAGTCTGGGAGCACAAATGACTCGTCTGGCTCCAGGAAACAGGGGTATGTGGGTGGCGACGTAGAAACGGGCCGGTTCTTTCCATCATGGTAGAGTCTGTTCCGACCCAGGTCCCAGCCCCAGGAATCAGAGTCCGAGCCCACCAGGGCTGTGTAGCCCACCGAGTGTAAAGATGCTTCCGCAGTGGCCACACCCACGACCGCATGGGTGCCTCTTTGCCTGGCTGGCCAGTGAATCCTCCAAACATGGAGGCCCCTGGTGTAACCCACCTTCCCACGGATACAGTCTGTGCTCTGTGCCACTGGATGTCGGTGAAACGTCAGCTTGTCGTCCTCCTTCACAAAGACATTTAGTGAGCGGTCATCAGGGTTCCAGGCGTGACGAAGCTGGGTCTCGGGGCTGGCCGATGGCATGTCCAGCAGCAAGTCCAGCCTAGGAGGCCGACAGAAATCAGGGCCCCGCAGTTCTCGGCGTACTGGCCGATATGAGGGCTCCCCACGTACATCCACCGATTTGATACTGCCAGAGATCTTCTGGCCCATGGCTGGGTGGGTCCAAGGGAGGAAGGGACAGAGGGGAGGGAAATGGGTGGACCAAGGGTGGCAATGAGGGGGCGGAAGGTCCTGACGTTACCTCATGGACGCAATGGCAGCACAGTGGGTCCTGGGTGGAAAGGTGCTGTTGGACACACACGCCGTCTTCAGCCAGGGGAAACGACACTCCTGAAACACACACAAATTTAAAATATTATGCATCTCATGTAGTCTGAAATTGTTAAACATCAGTCATTCTTGGCTAATCGGTAATGACTGAGAAAACAGGACATGACTGCTTTATGGATTTCCTTGATCAGATCGTTGCAGTATCAATGTCATACGGTATTCCAGTATAATAAGGTACGTCTGAGGATGTTTTCAAAATATAAGTAGTTTCAATTTCAAAGAGGGATATTTTAAATGATATTATACACGCCATTTAACTCCACACTTTTAGTCGACAAATAGAACAAAAAAATCTGCCAGAAAATCTAAACATATGATTCCAGATACTCAATGCTGTTTGTCCTTGTATGGCAAAGAAACACTCGTACCATGAACGTTTGTTCAAACAACTTGTTTTTTTTACTGACAATACCAAACTTACTGCAGCAATTTCATGAAACTGAGTATTACTGGATGGTTGGTTTGCCAAAAACAAGACATGTGAAGGGTCACCTTGGACTCTGGGAAGTCTATTTTACCATTTTCTGATATTGTAGACAAACTATTAATCGATTCATTGAGAAAACACTTTCAATTCATTAATAATGAAAATAATGGTTAGCTGCGGCCCTGCTTGGATATTTCTTATGCATGTACGTCAAACACAAAGACTGGCATCAACGGCACTAGTTTCCAGCCATCGCTGCAGAGGGGAGAGGAATTAGCAGGGAAGGAGAGATCAAGGATGAACCTCTCTTCACCATTTCTCTAGAAAAAGCTAGAAGTGTCTGGAGTGTGGACAAAGACACATTTGAGTCTCAGTGTGAATGTATCTGTATCTTTCCATTGTTTTATACCTTGAAAGCAAATAGAAAACTGCATTTAACGAGATGTGTGAGATGGCCCTCTACTGCACGTTTACACTGACATCCAACAAGCTGGGAAGAGGAGACCTACCAACACCAACAACAGTAATTACTAAAATGTGGTCTCCTTTACAGACCGCCCCACCAGCCCTGTGTTTTGTTGCAGGCAGACAGAAGCTACCCCCTAAAGCAATGCATATTGAACAAAAGCACTTAGGCTTAGTGCTTTATAGGCAATACAAATTCTATGAGCAACTCTGTGATAACAAAATACTAAAAGACGCAGAGAGGATTTGCTGAAACTTGGTGTTGACTTCCTCAAGCAATATGCACTCCTTCTTAGCCAATCCTTCTTTACCAAGCAAACAAATGTGATGCAATTCATATTTTATAAGTCTTCATGAGAAACTAAATGTATTCTGAGCTTGCACAAGCACTAAGCTACTTCCAAATACACGTGCAGAGTTTCCCTATATGCCCATGTCAAGAGAAGCTGTTCCAAATGTGCTGTACTGACATTACTCTGTGTCCTCTCTCTCACTCTTTCCTATATGCAATCCCTCAAATGTTTCTTCCCCTCACTCCCTATAGTTTCCCAGGAAGGGAAACCACACGATTCTTCCAGGGAAAAGTACAAAACATTAATGGGTACTGACCCACCAGGGGAGGCTTGAAGACAGACTTAGACACACACACACACACACACAGCAACTGAGTGTGTGCAGAATACACTGAAACAGATGGGAGAGATGAAGGGATCAAAACAAGATTGTACATTCTCACTTGTAAAGGCAACTTGCTAAAGATTTCAAAGTAAAAGTCAAATAGAAACAACTTCAACTCGATAAGGTCCTGCAACTACACAGACCCCATTGGGTCTGCACAACATGAGAATGCTGCTTGCATTTCAAAAAATGGTTGAGCATTACATTATTGGAATCTCATCCACCATATTTTCATAACTGAAGAAAAGGGACTTCAGATGCACGTGCAGTTAAAAGACTCTGCATGTGTATTTGGAAGAAGCTTAGTGCTTGTGCAAACTCAGAATACAGATAAAAGATTTTGGCTTGTGATCATAAAGAGGAGCAGGCAGACCTTACAGGGTCGGGCATCGAGAACCGGTTCCAAATTAGAACCGGTTCCAAAATTCCGATTCCAAAAGTAATCATTAAGACATTTTTATTTCGATTCTGCTTTTCGGTTCCTAAACACATATCACTTGCAAGACGCTGCGCCACGCGATGCATTTTTACAGCGACCATGGCTGATCCACAAAGCTGTGCACGCATGGAATGCATGCAAATTTGGGCTTGTGTTTTTTTTTTGCGTAGCCAGCACATGAGTCTCTGGGTAGAATCATTGCCGTCATCATAGGCCGTGGCAGCAGCAAGCGCTCAAAAGCTTGGCTTCATTATTTTGGGAAAAATGACGGATCGGCACAGTGCAACATCTGTGCTAAACTTATTCCGTGCAAGAGAGGATGCACTACGAGTATGATAAAACATCTTCGCCAGCATGGTATGCAAATCAACGAGTGTATCGTGTTTGACGTGTTGAGCCTGCCTCCCTCTCCTTCGCTTTCCTCCTCAGTCAACTAGCAGAGGATAAATTTCAACATGAAACGCGATTGTGTGTGTGTTTGAGCATTGTTCTCTGCACTTGTGTATATGTGTATCATGATTGACCAATAAACAACCTTAGGGTCTTATTAAAAAACAGCCAGCACTTCGACCTGTTTTGACCCCGCACCTCAAAGAATTGGAATCGATAATCGGAATCGTTAAACTGGGCCAAACAAACAGGAGACAAGCCAGGGAGAAATGATTCATGGGAATCAGGAGGAGTAGAGAGAAAAAGTGATGAGAAATAGAGGACAATCCGTTTCGTTATAGATAGCATTCCAGGTTCACATAGACCGATTAATCTCCCGACACATACTGTGACTTACACAGATGTATACAATTCAACCACAGCAGCCAGGTCAATCTGGTGTTATGTATCCAAAGCACTATTGGATACTATTATTACATTAGCACTATTACTACATTATTACGTGCAAGTCTTTTAAGTATGGTGGTGATCACTGGTCATATACACAATAGTTTTACTGAGGAAATCCAATGTTCCACGCTTGTCTGCCTGTGTATCTTGCAGGATTAAAATATTACAGCCAGCAGCACTTAAACAAATAATTAATTAATTAATAAATAAATAATTGGGGTAACCAAAGAAGATTAAAATAAATAAAATGTAATTAATGCCAGACTGCCTGGCCTTCATAGAGTATAAAAACTGTTTAGCCTACAGTTAAAAAAACACAAAACAAAAAAAAAAAAATCAAAATTCATGTTAGAGTCTGGCTGCATCACCAGCCAGAGGATGTTATAGAGAGCAGGACAGAAGAGGTCCCGTCAGCCTCTCTAGAAAAACCGAATATTTGATGCCATCCACATGGAGCAGCTGACATCAGGCAAGGCACTTCCAGCTGGTGAATATCAAAACTTCAAATCAACTTCACCCCGGTGGCTTGACTAGCAGTACCGCCTGTGCCCTCCTACACACACACACACACACACACACACACACCTGATTGTAAGTGATTGAGCATTTATCTACAACATCTGGCATTTTTCACCCAGACATTGTCACAGGCTAGTGAATAATTGGCAGATTAACTAACAATGGGTAGGCCAAGATCACTCCAGCACTTTAATTTCACTGTCAGTTCAACTACTCGTGCTAGCGCTCGTGTTTTGTCGATCAACACAGTAGGTAGCATCTTCACATATTCAAAGGACGGCCTGTATAATAGGTATATTAATAATTAATAAGTATATTACACCCATCAACAAAAAGTGCACAGGTTCTCAGTTCAGGGAGAAGAAACAAATTCCGCAATGAATAGTTGAGGAAACCCTACGGGCGTCTGATTATTTCCTGAAGAACTGTGCACACTTGGCAAGCCTTACTGCTGTCATGACGCGCCTGTTATGCTAGTCTCACTATGAAAACAAATGTGATACCCACAAAACAAATAGCTGTTGCAAGTGGGAAAGTTCAAATGAAACTACCGAGCTTGTGCTCACACCAGCAGCCACAACAAAAGCAACCAGTAGTTCATTTTAAAAGAGCACTGGGGAAATGGCAAGAGACATTTTGAGGATCTGGCGTCGAGGTCATGATGTGACAAAAGGTCGACATTGCGCTGGCTTCACTAACAAATGAAAATGAGCCTGAAAATGAAGCAGCAGACTTTCAAACACGTTCGTTATCCATCAATCAGTATCTATGACCCCACACCCAGAACAGACCATCGACCAGCTCTTACTATTGTCTCCATAGCTACATCCAAGCATTTAATGTGCACATGTAGTACCTAACATATATGTACTATACTGTTACGACCCTGTCTCGTAGTCTAGGGGAACAGAGGGGATCGTAACATAAGGTTATGAAACGTCGGGATATTGTCGGCCAATCAACCACGAGATGAGTATAAAACAAGAAGATGCTTATTTGAACAGGCGTTCTCTGGTAACTATGTACACACAAATAGGAGGGAAAAGGGGGACCACGGGTGGAAGCCAAAGAAAATACAATTAATATAACAAAACACCCCCTTTTATTCTTCTAAACCTAAACACAAAAAGAACAACCAAAAGCAGCTGCCTATCTATCGCTAAATAAAGATTGGTACAAAACGATACAGGTGTGGCTCCACCCAACTTACTAGTGTTTCTAGACAATCAAGTTGCTACGGGTGAGAATGTACAGGGCGCCCC
>JAVQJF010068940.1:0-10598 GCA_036023855.1 Gadopsis marmoratus
CAGTTCCAACAACACTGTACAGTCCGAGTTAATATCCGAGATGTGTCTGCAGAGTAAAGGAGCGAAGGAGAAGGTGGTGACCAGGATCATGGTTTCTCGCTGTGAAGTCGACCTGATGAAGATCAGGACAGAGTTCAAGAAGCAGCACAAAAGATCCCTGTACCAGACCATCGCTGTGAGTACCAGTCTGTGTGCGTGTGATACACCAACTTACTGTAGATAACGTCCCACACAAGCAAAGGCCAGCGAACACACCAGAGAGCAGATCAGTACACGGTGGAAGAATGAATGAGTTTCGGTCTCATTTCTTTGTGTTTTCAATATGTATCTGACTCTCAAACAGATATAAAACTGCTTCAGGTACTTTACTTCTGTGATAAATTAAAAACACGCTTACAGGGATGAAAACAAGTGCAGGTGCGGTTTTGGGGTACGTGTACTTTACTTAAATATTAAAATTATTATGCTACACTACGTGTGTTTGAGAGATATACAGATCAATATTTTATATAGGACATATGATTTTATTATTAAACTATTTGACAACATATAGGAGCAGATCAAACTTTACTCATTATAATATTAATACAGAAATAAAAATAGTTAATATTAAATAAAAAAACAGTAATAAAACAATAATATATAGTTATATAACCATTCTACATAATGAGTACTTTTAGTAGGATTTTGAATGCATGACGTTTGCTGTATTTTACTTGTTCCACCCTGCTGACACAAAACAAGGGCTGCTTTGTTAATAAGGTTTTAGGGATATTGTTATTATACTAATAGTGCCTTTGTGTTGTTCAGGAGCACACTAAAGGGGACTACCAGAAGGCTCTGCTCAGTCTGTGTGGAGGAGACGACTGAGGCCTCGACTCTGTCTGGACTCAGTTTCCCAGAAGGCCGCTGGGTTGAGAGTGTCAGCTGACTGCAGGTCTTCTTACAGTATTAGAGCCTTTTTGTTTCTTCTACCATATTAAACAGATGATGTCACCTCCGTCTCTCTGAGCAGCTTCAGATTGTGAAATAAAAACCTTTCACCAGTTTGTGTTTGTTTGCTGTTTGATGAAATGACCACCAGAGGGCGACAGAGACACACCGAGTGTTTCAGTGAAGCTTTGTAGAGACAATGTTAATATGCACAGTCATTTGGATATCAGGTTTTTGGATACGTGCAAATATCACAATGCCGGCCTTCAAGAAGCTGATTGAACAAATGAAAGAGGGGGCCTGAGTTCAAACAGGAATATTAGTGGAATATTCTTTTTCATTAGCCATGTTAACAGCTTAGTATGAATATCATCTTGTTACTTTGAATATTTTTTATTTTATTGAATATTTTGTGCATGTAAATGTAGTCAATACTGCTGTGTACATGTATACATGCACCAGTAAAAGAAAAGATTTACCAGGTTGCTGTATTTCCTGCAGTAATACAGCTTTTTACCAACATGATACACAGTTGGAGAATGTAAGTAATTTTTCTCAAGTACTGTACTTATACTTATGTTTACTATGAAAATCTCATGAGCCTCAATGAGCTGATGCAGACGAGGCCATCCCATCTGCATGCGTCCTGTCGAACCTGCAGTACAATTCAAATCTCCACCATTTCTGAATCACTTCACTTTGGCCTCTTCCCATCATCCTCTGCTTCTCTAAGTTCAAGCTGCCTGTTCTTATGTTCCTCATAGCACAGGAAGACTTCGTACAACTAAAACAAACCAACCAAACTAAACTTAATTAGAACCTCTGTGAGACTTATTCAGCCCTAAATGCTCTTTGACATATTTAAACTATTTGTTTAGACAATAAGTCTCCTGGTCAGAGAAAGATTTCAGGACATCTCAGAAAAACTGAATCAATGAGGAGCTGAGAAAAATGTCTGGCTCCCTGTGTGTCCTGTAGAAACTTAACTTATTAAGTATATTCAAGTGCAGTCACTCCTTTTTGGAACCCACATCTGTCAGGAAGCTCCTAAACCAGCAGCACCCAAACCAGAGGCACCTGGACCAGAGGCACCCGGACCAGAGGCACCCGGACCAGAGGCACGTGGACCAGCCGACAGTTTGATGAGCTCAGAGACCACGTAAACACATACAGGAACCTACCTACAAGTATATTAGCAGCATATTAAAATCTGGAAACCTGATATTGATGCTCAGCATCCAAAATATACTTTAAGGAATGATTACATTTAATTTAAGGTGGAACTGAAAGTCCTGTTGGTGACATTTGATCATTTTATCTAGTTACTTCCATTAGAGGACATTTCCATGTCCACAGCAAAGCCACTAGAGTAAACAGCATGACAAAAGCAAGCTGGCCATACATTTAACGTGACAGAGAACTAGGTTGGGCGATATGGCTGTGTTTGCTGCGTGACGGTAGAAATGTATCCGCTGGTACAGATTTGTCAATGCTGTCATCCTTTAATGCCGCTGCTATAATCAGGGCTGGCGAATCCAGCTACCTCGCAAGGTAACGTTATTTGGGCAGAGGCACAGTTACGACCTTCTCGCGTGACGCGAGAGTGACAGTTGGGGGCAGTAAGGAGCCTCCGAGCTGGATTGTCAACCGAAGAAGAGCGTGACAACAAAACACATGGGGGAGTTATTTTAAACAATTTAATTGTATTTGCAGAACAATTTCTGTGTCATGCTACACAGTATATGGTTAGCGTGATATAAAGATTAGATAAACCCTGATAGAAGCTTTTGGCCATATTGTTCCCCCCCCACTGAGAACTGCATTTAATAATACTGCTGACAGAACAACACTGATTTGCATTATCAGATTAAACAGGGTTTGCAGATTTAAAGTTCAAAAACAGACCCAATATATGTTTTTGGTTAAAGGATAAAAAGTATAGATTTTATTAACAACATCTCTAGAAGCATCAGAAGAGAAGGTGAACTCTTCAGGATTGTTTAAAGAAACGTTTTGTCTCCACATTTTAACAACAGGTTAGTTAAACTTCAAATATAAAAGGACTGAACTCAACAAGAAGTCTTGGTAGGATGCTGCATATCATTATTTCTACATGAACAGTAAAACTGTTGATAATCAAAGTGATGAAAAAGCATATTTTCTGCTCAAAAAAGTAAATACAGATGATGAAAGGCAGCTTTTCCTTTTCACTGCTCAATACTACCAAGTGCTATGAGATAACTCTGTTATGATATGTAGTTATTTAAAAAATAATTTGAGTATTTGAGTCTGAGAGAAGTTTGATTTCAGCTGCTGATCTTCAGTCAGCAGTGTTTCTGCACACAGAAGCTCTCAGACCTGCAGAGACACTGAGGAACCAGGTGACCCGAACCTGAACCCAGGATGAAGAGGCCCAGTGAATGTGGTGTTGAAGGTGTGGAGGTGGATCAGTTTTCCCCAGAAGAGTCTGTAGAAGGACAGAGTGCCGGCAGGACAGTCCACATACACTGCTACTTTGTGAGAGGAAGAGGAGTAGGGAGAGGGGGGGGGGATGTAGAGGAAGGACAGAAGGTAGGAGTAGAAAGAGCGAGGGAAAGCACAACAGATGAGGAGGATGAGGAGGATGAGGATGTGTTTACGGAAAGGTGTGGGCAGGGTGAGGAGGAAGACAAGAAGGAAGACGAGAGGCAATAGGAGGCTGTAGGAGAGGACGGGGATGGATGTCTTTGTGTTATTGTGCCAGACAGAGTAATCAGCATCAGAGCAGCTCAGACTCCAGGACTGAGCGTTCTTTCCAAACAAACAGTCTTTACTTTGTCCCGTCCTCCCGATTCCTCTGTAACTCACTGCTATATCAACTCTTCCTCTCCACTGCACCTCCCAGTAACAGCGACCAGTCAGACCATTTCTGCACAGCAGCTGAGGACAGTCAAACCTGTCTGGATGGTCTGGATATGGCTGATCCTCCTCCACACATGTCACCTTCCTGTCGCTGTCGGACACTTTGAGCTCTCTGCTCACTGTGTTGGCGTCCAGGTCCAGTTTACAGGCGTCTGTTGGAGAGAACCAGACACAACACAGCTGCAGGTTATCATCTGTTCACTTACTAACAACTTCACTGGAAGCACATCATTCTAACAGAATACTTCATATTCGGCTGTGAATAACGTTCGACAAAAATGAAATTCAAATTCAAAAATCCAGTTATAACATTAACATTTACTAAACATGAGAGTCAAGATGTCAGTGATTTACATTGATCTTCGGCTCGTGGTTGGAGGTTAGCGGACTAGGTAAGGCGGGGGACCACATACATCACACTCACGTAGGAAGCTACACCGTTACTCACACTAGGTAAGGAGGTGGTGCTGCCTTTGTATTGTTTTGGAAATCCTTTATTAGATAAACTAAGTAGTCATTTTGGTGTGTGTGTGTGTGTGTGTGTGTTCCTGGAGGATGAAGGAACTGATACCATTGACTGGCCCCCCCCACGCTCACCTGACCTAAATCCAATAGAACCTCTGGGACATTATGTTTCGGTCCATCCGACGCTGCCAGGTTGCACCTCAGACTGTCCAGGAGCTCAGTGATGCCCTGGTCCAGATCTGGGAGGTGAAACCCCAGGACACAATCCGTCGTCTCATTAGGAGCCCCGACGTTATCAGGCAGCAGACAAGCAGGTGGAGGCCATACAAACTACTGAGGACCATGTTGAGTTGCTGCAGTGACATTTCAGCTGAATGGACGAGCTGCTGATGTGTTTTCAAAGTGTTCCTTTAATTTCTTTGAGCAGTGTATTTATCGTTCACTTCCTCTAACACAGAGGATGTCAGCGGAGTAGGTGTTCCTTCAGTGTGGCTCAGGACACATTCATGTACACCCTGATAAAAGAATGTGGTCAGACCTCCTCCTCCTGTACCTCAGCATGACCACTGCAACCAAATACGATGGTGGAGATTAATGGAAGCCTCCGTCTCCCCGACCGGTGAGATTATTAGTGCCAATATTTGCAAAACAAAAAGAATAGTTCAACATTTTGGAAAATACTCGTATTCGCCCCTAACTGATTTTTCTGTATCATGCAGAAATAACTGGAATGGCTGCAGAAATACTGTACATACGCTCAAAAAATGTGAAACACTACAGCAGGCTTTCAAAAATGATCTCCAGTAATGTGAAGTATAAAGAGTTTGTATTTATGGAACTAAAACTTGCAAAAGCACCGATGTGTCCTTTAAAATCACAAGTTATAAAGCAAAGTTTGTCCTAATTTTACAAATAAAATAAATCTTGGATTTAGGGCTGCAACTAATGAATATTTTCATAGTTGATTTTTTTGATGTTAGATGATGTAGATGTTAAACTGATTAATGATTTAAAAAAATCATGAATAGGGAAAAAATGCCCATCACAAGTTGGTGCTGGTTGTGTCTGATTAACAGTCCAAACCCAAAAGATTTTCAGTTTACAATAAAATAAAAGTCACATTTGAAAAGACAATATTTGACATTTTCACTTGATAAACGGCTGAAATGCAGTCATCAAAACTGATTTCCTCTCAGTTGACGAACTGATAAATCAACTAAATCCTTCCCTCCTCTTCTCTCTTGCAGAACCGACCGTCAGTATCGTGCAGGGAGCCGGCGGCGCGATGGTTCCCACTTACCCTCAGAACCCGTATGACCTGCCCAGGAACAGCCACATCCCCGGCCACTACGACCTGCTGCCGGTGCGCCCCAGCCCCTCTCACAGCCACAGCCCCCCGCTGCCCGGCAGCCCCACCAGCTCGCTGCTCTAGACCCCCACCCCCACCCCTCCCAAGCACCCAGACTGGACACTGGACCGGTGCTCCCAGTTCATCCAGAACCAGGAAACTGTGAACAGGGACGTAAGCGTGGAAAGATTAGAAAGATGGTGAGAATCTCCGTCATGACATTTTATCATTTTGTATTACATCCAAACTGCTTTTGTGCCGGTCAATACTTCATGTTTGTGTTGTATTGTAAAATCCGCCTCATCAACAAAACATCAGTGGAGGGAATAAACACGTACGTATGCACACAAGTGTACCGTCTTCTTCTGGTGTGCCGATCTGTTTGATACGTCCCGGGTCAGAAGATGGAACGTCGAGGACAATAAGAAAAGAAAAACTGAGCTTCTCATGTAAATCTGTCTGAGTGGGACTGTAAAGGTGAGACGGGGGCCACTTCACACCTGGACCCAGAGCAGCATCACATGGGCATTAGTGCAAACAAAGTACGGACGTCTCTGGAGAGAAGGTGCTCGTTACTCCGATATTCTCCCCAAAAAAGGGACTGAGGAAAATAAAATGCACACAAGCTGCAGTCTGGTCAGATCCACGCTCCCTGTACAGGTCTGGTATTTTTACACATCGTTTCTTATTTCCTGTTTACATATTTAAAGATCCTGACGGGGATCCATATTTTCTCTCTGAAAAGTGATGTTTTTCTATGTACTGTAGACAAAGTGGTGTATTGGCTGTACACTAGTGATTATTATTGTGACTTTCTTTTGTTGTGTGTCGAGCTTATTACATGTGCATGCCAAAGACTATTCAAGATATAATAGTTAGCCAGGAACACCTTTATTATTATTATTATTATTATTATTATGATCATGTCCTTTGGTGCAAACTGATTCCTGCCTCTGAGAACGACTCCAGTCTGAAACCTGCAACCGACGATCATTTTCTTTACTGGCCTCATAAAATATTTGGAAATGTCCAAAATGCCAAGATGACATCTTCAAATGACGGTCTGAAACCCTAAAGATTCATCACCTGAGGTGAACAAACAAGTTCACTCCAGCAGCCGTATTCACACGAAGTAAACTCGGTGTTTGGTCTGAACACACACAGCTCAATGAACTGAGGTCGAAAGTGGAAGCACTTCCTGTAAAAATGTTACTACTTTAACTTCCTCCTCAAATCTAATGTGAAGACGCCCAAACACAATGAACATGTGGCAGGTTCGGCGACACACAGGTGAGTCCTGTTACAAATGTTAATAATCACACCTTATTTAATAATAGCAAATAGCAATAATGTGTTCTTATTCGTTGATGTGAGCAGCTTTGTTTTCCATGTTTGCTTTTGTTCCATTTGCTGACTTTATCTTTTCTTCAGCTTTGATCTAAGTGACAGTTCAGCTACAGTAGATGTGTCGCTTGTTGGTCTTTTTGTTTCACGTTCCTAAACTCAATAAAGTTGTCATAGCTCAGGGGAGTGGTGTCACGTCCTGTTACGCAGCAGCTGACGTTTAATAATCATATTAATATCTTAGTTTGTTCAATAGCTTCAGGTAGTAAAGTGTGTGTCCTCTGTAGAGCAGATTGGTCTTGATATGATGTTGGCTGAGAGGGTCTGTATCGGAGCTTCTTTTCGGGCTCCATAATGAAAATCAAGTGTCTGTTAAGAGTTGAACAGACTCACCTGCTACATGATGAACGTTGTTTTCAGCTGTTCATACATGTGATCCACCACTTTGATCCAGACTGAAACATTCCAGCAGCCATCAGGCGGATTCATTTTTTGGCACAGATTCGTGGTTCCCAGAGGATGAATCCTACTGACGTTGGTGATCCTGGACCAGGTGCATGTGATGGGAAACACTTTGACCAATGTTAGCATGCTAGCACTCTAAGATGAACATGTTCAGCATCAGCATTGACCGTTAGCATGGTAACGTTAGCATTTAGCCACTAGCATGGCTGCAGACATGTTACATTACGTAATATATTTTCCATGTAACTGTAGGTGTTTTATACTGCCATCAAATACACTGCAGCCAAGGCAGAGTTGGGAAACCACATGTCGCAGTAAACACGTGTAAGTAATAAAATGAATGGTGGCCAAAGTGAGTTTAGCTGCTTCAGTTTCAGGGTCCTGGTTCTGCTCACGTAGTGGACTGATGAGGCCCCCCAGCACTGCTCAGCCTGTGGACTCTACATGACTGATGCCTGCTCTGATTAATTAGCTAATTAATGACACTTTATCTCAGGTCCTGTTCTTTCTCAGTAATTTCCTGGAGAGGACTAAGAGTAATTTGGTACTAATTAAAGACTAAATGAAGATAATGTTCCCAGACAGCACTCATGGTAAATACCCACTCGTTAGTTTGACTGGAACTAAACACAGAAAACAGAGTTCGGTGGAGTTTATAAGTAAGAGGAACAAACTGCTGCTAACATTTAAATTAAAGCTGTCAATCGTTTTGTCAGTAAAATGTACTGTTTCTGATGTCAAATGGACACATTTAAACCAAATTAAATGTTAATTTACTGTTGGAAATGTTCTTTCCACACACACAAATTTGACTTTATTTTTTAATACCGGCGGTGCACCGAGTAACAGATAACTGGACGTTTACTAATTATAGATTCAGTTAGTGAATCAGGTAACATAAGTAAAATCCAACATCATATAAAGGTTTATGACTGGTGCGCTTTATTAAGATGAACTGATAACTTAAGATATAGACACAATTGTACAATTTATCAATCTGTACAAAACATAAAACCGTTCATTTTGACCCCCCTCTCACATTTAACCCTCCAGATTCATTGAAATGACATCACTTCGCTCTTTATACGTTTACACTGGAATTACAGTCAGTTATAGAATTCAATATAGTAAAAAAAAAGAATAGAAATCAAAACACAGTTCTTAAAAAAAAAAAACAATGGAGGTACATGAAACAGGATCAGAAAAACCAAAAGGAATCACTGTGTCCGCAGGAAGTGAGTGTGGAGAGGCTCGGCTGGCGGCGCCGTCGGTTCCAACAAAAACGCCATTGGCACCGCCAGGTCAGCCAAGGTCACTCACTCCAGAGACACACACCAAGGTCGGGTACATGTCTGCTAACACCATCACACCCCGACACGGCTACAACCTGGAAATGCAACAGAACACACACTCTGCAGTTTTAGTGAGTAGGTTGTTAGCGAGGCATCCGTCAGCTCACAGGCTGGACACAGCAACTAGCCACGCGAAACCCTCAGATTTCATGGACAGTAATGACAATGTTAGCTACATAAGGCGATGCGGCACGGAGGTGCAGTCGTACAGAAAGCCATGCATTGCGTTGAAGTCAGAGGCAGCTCGGTGTGCGTAGGCTTTATGTGACGGGGACAACACAGCTGTCTGCCTCGCTGAGGGACAGACCAAGCGAGGAGGAGGTGGGTATGATGGCGAGTTGTTAGCAGGTGAATGAGAGGCGTTTTCGGGCAGGTACGCGTGGTGAAGGAGGCACTGTGACCAGAAGTTAGCAAGAATGTGGCTGAAACGCTGACTTTTTCCTCGATTGTGTGCGTTAAGCTCAACACTTCCTGTCCGTTACGAGTACTGAGGATTTAAGGAGAGAACTTCCAGGACTCGGCCCACGTTCTACGGTGCTGAACGTTAGATTTTCGTTTTGGAAAAAGTAGCAACGCCTTAAAACGGTACATCCAATCAGAGAAAAGGAGGTCCAGACCCTCAACGTGCAGTAAAAATCTAACCCTGGACAAGAGAGCATGTTTACTAGATCAACTATTCAGGTTCAGTGCGACAGTCTGACTCATGAAATCCATCCCAGCGGTTGAGAGATGACTTTCCTCAGTGCGTCCTAAATGCACATCTGGTTACATGCGAAGCGTAACTTGCTAGACGAGAGTTGATTATAATATAGAGTATCATAAGAATGTCATACAGAATACTACTTCAGTTACTTCTGCTGTCTTTTATAACTTCCTTCATAAGAAAAAGAACTATCTAAACAGCTGTGTGCTAGTTTCTGCATAGTTGTAGTCAAACAAGTCAAAAATGAACGCGTCTTCAGTCAGAATCCTTCTCAGTATAAGCGTGACTTCCTGTGTATGATGTACAGGAGTTATTTCAGCTAAAATGATTACACACCCTCAAAGCGATGATAGTGTTCCACAGAGTCCAGGCTGAGTCTTTCACCCGATAAAAGCATGCAGCACAGCAGACTGCCATCTTTAAGAGACATGCAAAGCTGGCCCGACCCCGCCACCTGCTGTCAACACGGCGGCGGTGACGCTCGCAGCCGGACTTCCTGCTGCGCAGACCGAAGCTCTGCAAATGCGAAAGGCTTCTACGTTTCACTAGCGTCGTATTCACAGCAATCGAGATCAAATGGCATGAAAACTACCGGAGCACACACACGTGTACACTGTGCTCGATGCATCCACATGGTTTCCAAAACAGTACATTGCACTAAGGGGGGGGGTAAAATGACAGGAGAAGCTTGTATATAGGAATACACCTTGATGTGCTTTCAATTCATATATACCTAGTAGTAGATATGATACAAGACAGAGAAAGATAAAAAAATCAAAGGTATGAAGGAAGAAGAAAACTAATCACATTCATATATTAAGACTTTTCTGTGACATGTCAGCGCATCTACAGTAATGAAATCTAAAGTGATATGAAATGCCTGCTGTCCTGCAGTAGCCTAACAACACAGGCGCTCTGCTTGGGGGGGGCCACCCCGCACGGTGACTTCTTATGCTGGGATATATTACCTGTGGGTGGGTGGGTGGGGGAGGCAGGTACAGATAGGTGGAGAGTTCGGGTCACAGCCTCGAAGCTGTGGCTCGTCCCTCCTGCACCACACAGTACAGAGGCAGTCTATTTTCTGAGG
>JAVQJF010068949.1:0-12500 GCA_036023855.1 Gadopsis marmoratus
CCCCCCCCTGTTTTTTTTTTTCTTTCTTCCGAACTGTAGCTGGTTTTCCGTGTGCGGCCAGTTGCATGCATTTTTCGTCTCCCAAAATGGTTTGCGAGACTAAAATTGTTGCGGACGAACACGATGCTATACCTGGGACCAAAAAAGAGTCGATCATGTGGAGCGCCCCTCCGCCTAGCGCGGCTCTGGATCCCGCCGAGGATGCGAGCAAAGACGCGGTTTTCATCCGCGAGTTCGAGCGCGGCGACCAGGAGGAGGTGCGGCGCATCTTTTACGAGGGTATCATGGAGCGGATACCCAACACGGCGTTCAGGGGGCTCCGGCAGCAGCCCGGGACCCAGCTTTTATACGCGCTCCTGACAGGTAAGTGCCCCCGTCGCCTCGCATCACGTGTCCCACATACCGGCGGGTCTGTCCCCCACGTGAGGTTCGCGGCTGCTCTAATGCCGCAGCAGCCTCCAGTCCCTCGCGTTAATTATGCTCCTTCCGAGCTCCCGTCGCAGCGCAGGCGAACCCCTTCGCTGCTCTGCCTGTCGTGTGACTCGTCTGAGAGGAACTCGTCTCAGAATCGAACGGACTTTTCCCTGCGCTCTCCGCACGGTCCAGTAGACGTCGGCTGCCGACGCGGCTCCCCTTCCGGCCGGCGCGCACCGGCGCGTTGCTCATCGCGCAACAAAAGGCCCGGCCGGGCGCGCGGCGCACGTGCGCGGCTGCAACCGGCGGGCCCGCCGATGGTGTGATGACACGCCGGTGCCGAAGAATCAATGAATGGGTGAATGAATTTGAGGATTGGCCCCACAGGATGCGCGCGCACGTAGCCCACAAGCACCCCCCCCCCCCCGCGCGCACCCCAACACGCATCGTGCGGTGCAGCCCCCCTCCTCCCTCCCTGCACAGCAGCCAATGCGCCAGTCATGCACGGATCTTGTTTGGCTTTTGTTGATGTCGCCGGCGCATTAAAGCGTCGTGCATCGTGTCCGGTGCCGTTACGCAAGGCACGGATTTAAACCAGCTGTTACATATCTACACAGTAAGGTAGCCTGCGGTATCAGTTTGGCGGTAATTAGACTCATTAGACGCCTGTAAAATCCAAACGAACTCCATTTCACCGCAGTCTTGATGTGACTTAGTGATATTGATAGTTAAATTCTCTTTAATAGAGGAGCAGGCCCTTCTACATGTCACCACGCTGGGGTGCAGTGGAGTAAACTAACCACTAGGTTATTGCATGCCACGCAACATGCTATGCAGCATCCAGCCTGCTTGTTTGCTTCCCTGTGCGCCCCCCAGCGTCACATCCACAAATGACTCTAGTATGGACTGAACTGGTTTGATGAATTCAACACTAACATGCACTCGCTACTGAAAACCTAAAGTTTAACTCTGCCAAATGTTCCTGCAGCTGTACTAATGTGCCTTACTTCACAGTTTGATGAATGTTACTTTGCCGCCTTGTGTGAAACTAATGCTGACCTCTCTTTATCAAATATGTTCACCATTATAGCAGAATGTCATGTAACTGTTTCACTTATTGATGCTTACAAATGTCATATTGCCTCTTCTGTGTCTGTGTGGGGTCAAATTCTGCCAAAATCAAACATGTGATTCTCTTTTCTGACAGGTTTCGTTTATTTTTCTTCCATTTCTCCATAGTAATGTGCTTTTTCGTGACCAAATCCGTCACTCTGACCTGCTGTGCACCCCTCATTCTCATGGGTGCGCGCTACTACTACAGCAGGAAAGTTATCCACAGTTATCTGGACTGTGCGCTGCACACGGATATGGCTGACATAGAGGCTTATTACATGACACCCACAGGTAAGATGAGGGAGAAACACCACTGTTCTCACTGTAGCGTGACTAATGAGACAATACACATTGTCTAGTTTGTCAGGTGGCAATGCTCCACCACCAGTGTTAAATTTACAATGGAATCGAGAGGAATGATGATAAAGATAAGGCATAAAAAACCCTCTATGCATACTTTAAAAAGTTAGGGCCTGTAACTTTGCTGCAGGAGGAAGGATGCAAGACAAAAAACCCAGAGTAACTAGACGAAGGGCAGTGTGACTTACACATACTTGAAACTGTAAAACGGACCAGATCTAGAGAGTCTTCAGGGAATCCAGAGGCAACTCACCAAATATGCAGATCGCCTCTCTGCTTTCCTTTTCCTCCACCCTTCCTCCCCGTCTCTTTCACTACTCCTTCCCTCACTTGCTTCCTCTCTGAGCTCCACTTTGTCACGGGCGGGGAGAGAGAGGACGGAGGGAGGGACGTAGCATCACAGAGCTATTGATCGCATGGAGAGGAAACTGCTGATACACTTTCTGCAGTACACTCTGTGTCGGAAAGGCTCATCTCCTCCACTAAAGCTTGTAATTGGAAAAATCAATCCACCTCTTCTAGTGTCATCTCAAACTATTCATTCTCTCCAGGAGCTGAGTTCTGGGTGTGAGCGATGGCCAGCCACAAAAACGCCACACATATTCATACATCTCCCTGCCCTGTGACATCTTGGACACATTTATTCCCTGTCAACATAAACCACATGGCCAATATAAAAAGCAGGTGTTCGTTAAGCCAGCCAATTACCCCCCCATTGTCTTGTTTTCTCTGACATTGTGCCCCCTGGCCTGGTAATCCAGTGCATACACAATTGCAATTTAGCATTCCCATTATTGCTGCAGGGCCGTGATGGTTTAGAGGGGGTCAGGCACCACTGCTCTTGGACAATGCTGATGATTATATCCATGCAGACTGAACGTGCTCAGCAGGGGACGGGCACCTGGGCACCAACACGTAGTCCTGATGGAGAGCCACCTCTCACGTAACTGTCATTTGTTGTGGTGTGTGTTGTTTTGTCGTGTGCAGGATGGCATGGAAGGTAGCATGTAGGAGGAGTATGTGATGATGTACAGAACAAAGCTTGTTGAACTTAAAGGCCCTGAAAACAGATTTTCACCATCAGCTTCTATTTATGAGCGATACATTTTTTCTAAAACTTTATCTTAATTCATTTTTGCTTATTTATTTTGTCATGAATACTTAATGTTATGGCAAAAAAAGTATTTGAAACCAATCTTTCAGGGCCTTTAAGCTTGTATTGTGTCAATGCCAGTACGGGAACCAAGGCGTCTCCAAAACCAACCAGGAATCCTTCTGACATAATTTAGCTTGTTGGTGGTAGAAAATAACAAGACCAATTCAATGAAAGTGTCTAACAGTGGGGGGATGAGAATCAATCTCATATTGTACCTGCTAGAATCAGCTATTAGGTTCTACTCGACAACCACAAAAGTAGCTAAGTTCACTGTTCAGCAGACCGTTTTGACTCACTCTTCCAAACTGCACTGAAACAGGATGCTGACTGAAACAGTCCCTTGACTCTAGCAGCTAGACTGTGTTTGCTCATCTGTCAACACGGCCTCCACAATGAATGCTGGGTAGTAGGCGAACTGAAAAGTGAAAGAAGAAAAAAAGATCTCTGCAATGTGTGCAGACGCTACTTTAAATGCATCGAGGGAGAAAGAGGGGATACTTTTAGCATTCCCTCAGTTACCCATTCTGTACTTGTTTTTGACAAATAAGCAACATAATAATTGAATAAACTCTAATAAGTGGACACTGGCTACAGACTGCTTGGGTGATAGAGGAAAACTAACTGAGCTGACTGGAGCCACATGTCCCTGTACACATGGAGTGACTACACCAATCAATACTCTTATCTCCTCTGTGTGTGTGTTGTGATCACTCACTCTGCTGCCACTTAAGGCCAGCTGTCACCTCTTTCATCTGCCACATAAAGTGTGTGTAGGCAGAGAGGTTGTAAAGAAAATGAAAGGAACAACAGTTCAAGAAAGAGACAAAAGCTTGTTCCCTTAACAAAAACAGACGCTGATAAGAGTTCTGTACGCAACTTGATCGATATTGAAATTTCACTTTCAAAGCTCAGTTTGAAATGATTTCAAGCTGAATGTGACTCAATTAAACTTTTCAAATTCACTATTCCCAGTCTGTATTCAGGTTGAGCTCGGAAAAGGTTTTCAGAAGGATTTGGCTTTTGACTCTTCATTTCTAAAAATCCACTATTCAGTTCAGTAAGACTTTGACAAATTCAAATTGATGCAATTAAGATACAACATCTGCTGATGCAAATCTCTCTGCACAATCTGACTCCTCCTCATCTTTCTCTGTCCTTCCCTGGAAGTGATAAACCAATAACGAGTCAATCTGGCAATCAATATGTTCACCGATTATGTTTTAACAACTCAATGCAGTTTCTGAAACTGTAAATGAAGACAAACGTGCCATTGGAGTTATTGATCTGCAAGCCTTCCTCCATGAACAGCTGGCTCGGATTCCTTGTACACACTTCTAATCTCTTTGTGCTGAATGACATACTAATCTATGTGGGTGAACTATTATTGAGTCATAGCGAAGCTAGTATTACTACTTGGAAGAAAACGGTGTCATGAACTTGTCGACTTGTGTTCACTCACTATTTGTGTATAGAAATCTATTTTAGAACCTATAGGTATATTCCCCCAAAATATAATCTATGAGTATATTTTTGGAAAATGGAATCTGAAGACACGCTAGGGCAGATTAGCAAGGTAGCTAACTTTATGTTTTGCCTTCCAGAGCTTTAGAAAGCAGCTAAAATCTAAATCTTAATCTTAAATCTCCCTCTAACAACACTTTCCAAGCAAAAGCAACAATCACCAGCTCTGTGAATGCGATTGCTCAAGGCGCTTTTACTGTTGCGTTAATTCGCACAACATTTCTCCATTGTTTCTCATCGTGTCATGGGCCTGGTTCACGTCTGCACATATCCCATCAAATGGTGTTCACACGGTTGTTCGCCCCTGTCATAGGTAATGAATGTCTGAGTTACCCGCTACTACGACTCTCCATCACTATATCCCATGAGGCCCAAAAAAACAGAGGAAGCTAATTTTAAAACAGCTTTGAAGCTTCTGAAAAGGGAAACCATCTGTAAATACAGAAAGGAGATTCCCCCTCATGTTCCCTTGCGCTCATTACTTGCTCAATCACTACAGGTCACCCTGAAGCGGCTTAGTGCCTAAAAAGTGAATGTAATATAATGAGGGCGACACGACACACTGAGCCAAATCCTCCCCAGCTGGAAGTGATACCCACTCAGTAATACTGGCTGTTTAATGAGGCGTCATGACCACTGCAGAGTCTTATCAATGCAGGAGACATTATAATACCTGCAGGCCAGTCTCATTGTAGCTGTGTGTGGGTGTGGGTGGGTGGATGTGTGGTTGAGTTTGTGCGCGCTCTGTTCCAGCTTCCTCCACCGGTACCTGCTGTGCTTATTTTAGCTCTGAACGACAGAGGGAGGGAGACGGACAGAAACAGAGAGAGAAAGGGAAAATATGTGAAGGAAGGAGGTGAGCGCTAGACAGAAAATGGGGACATCTGAGGGAGGGGTGTGCTCCTTAACAGTAAGCTATATTTCATGTGTGTGTGTGAGAAAGAAAGAGAAATAAACAGCTGGCTGCTTAGCACAGGGTATAGGAGGGTATATTTCTGACTGCAGAGCATCCTTCTTTCTATCTTTTCCTCTCCTATCCCTCCCTCCTGTTGCAGTTTAAGCCACAGCATTTTCATTCTCTCTCCCACCTGTATCACTCCTCCTCCTCCTCCTCCTCTCTTTTTCTCATCTACGCTGAAGGTGCAGAGGAGGTGCTGCAGTGGCCAACTGGGTTATCCATCATCCTGGCACAGAGGAAGTGATGTTTCCTCCCAGCCAAGGAAACAGCCTTCAGACTCTTTCAAAGTCTGAAAGGAAAAATACAGAGAAATGTAATTTATTATTCATTCGTTCATTTATCAGTGGCAGCAATAGAATTGTAAATTAGCTTTCTACGCTATATGTAGAAAGGTTAAATTGACACACATAGAGAGCAAAATAGCAACATTCAGGTTATCACAAACAAAAATATGTGTACAAAAAGTGCTGAATCACAAAATAATATCCACTATTTTAATATTTACAACAAAAAAAAAGCCAAATATTTGTTGTTTCCAGCTTTTGAAATGTGAGGCTGTATTACGTTGACTCAGTTTCATATCATTGTAAATTGAATATCTTTGGGTTGGAAAAAACTTTGTAATAATTTGTAGATGTTGTCCAGTGGACATAATTCACTGTTTTCTACCATTTTAGAGACTAAACATCACTTAATCATAAAATAATCAACATATAAATCAACACTGAAAAGAGGTTGCAGCCCCAGTAGAAAGACAATATTAGAGGAGTTGTTCAACATTGTTTTAGAGTTAGATGAGAGTTAGAAGAGCGATACCACTGTCATGTCTGCAGACTAAATATGAAGCTATGCAGCCAGCAGCCAGGTAGTTTAGCTTAGCACAAAGACTGGAAACAGAACTTTGTTAGCATGGCTTTGTCTAACTCTCCACCAGAAAGTGTATTTCCCAAATGTCAAACTACTCCTTTAACCATGAGGCCACAGTACAAAAACCATCCAGAGACATTTTCATTCCCTGATAGTTGATAGTCCAATGTCTTATTTTCAGCCTGTCACAATGTTAGCCACGTTGTCCTTCACATCACTGGCTAAGTCTGAGAAACTGGAGAACTCAGGAACATGTCTATCTTTGTTGCACTGTCGGCGTAAATCAATACTGAACAAGGACTGATTTAAAAGAGTAGATGATGCGTTGACAGCAGCTTCAGTAAATGATCGCTTCAACCACAACGCTTGATCATGACAGATAAGAATTTTTAAAGCCTGTTATCGCTAGGTGAGTGATTATAGATTAAAGTGATTTTTACAGTTTGAGCCAAACCAGCTGGGGTTTGGTTTACAAAGGCACAAGATTGGTTGGAGTCATATTTTTCATGTTGGCATGAAGCCCAGCCTGATGGTCTTTGAACCTGGGAATGAAAGAGGGGCAGTAGCAGCCATGTGAACAATGGCATGCACACAGTATAGTTTAGCATGCGTGTAAAATATGGGCCTGTAGGGCCAGATGATGAGTTCCTCTGAGCTAATGGAAACAGGGAAGGCTGTCTGAGTGTGAGAGTCTGTTTTGCATATTGGGTTTGGCTTAAAGGCCAAGTTGATGCTAAAGGCTTCTTCAACTGTAAATCCAGGCTTTAATACTCATGAATTATTCATTTTCTGTAACTGTGCTGTTGTGTGTTTGTGTGCACATCTGGAAAGTGTGTCCATCCCCACATGTCCGTGACGGAGGAAGAAACTGCTGATGTGTGGGTTTATATGTGACAGGCTAATCCATACTCCCAGCATGCACTGACCTCTGAAGGAGGGCGTGTCTGTGTGTGTGTGTGTGTGTGAAGGGCATGAGGAAGGGTGTTGTATAGGACCAAACAATTTAAGCATTTCTTCTTTAAAAGGAAAAGTCACACATTAAAATTAGAAGATAAAGACATAAATAATTTGTGCCTTTCTCTTGCTGTAGCAGATCCTTGTTCACTCTTTACAAGCTGGCTACAGCTGCCTGTCTACACGCTCTAAAGTTAAAGCAGTCCAAAATGATCACTCAAGGCTTTCAGGTCTTGAATATCTTATAAAAGAAATATATGTATGACAAAGTACAAGTAAAAAAAAAAATGCTTTTGGTAATGTGGGTGTCCATTGGTCCTAGATGACTCCATTTGATAGCCAAAGCACAACGTATATGTCTCTTTAACAAAGCAAGACACAAAAATGTGGTAAAAATGGATTGTTAGAGTAGATAATATTTTAACATAGTCTGATATTGCACCACACTTACAAAACGTGGCGATATCAACACCAGCAGCCACTTAACGCCTTTCAGGGTCAGATTAACCATGCAGTGATGCAACAGTTGCAACCCAGAGCCACTCCTGAAACATAAATCACTGGTGCTTAATGTACCCTGCAACAGTGGCACACATGCTGCGGAGACATAAAAATAACACGCATAAATAGCCATAAATTAGCTGTTAAATTATTAGAACACAAAGCAAACTGAAACAATACAGTGACAAAAGAGTCAAGTCACTTATGAGCGTCATCCAGGCTTACGCCCAGAGTGCCCAGGACAGAGACCTGAACTACAGCACTGTGAGGTGGCGTCTAGACTGAACGCTCAATTAGCCCTCTAGGTTTCATCTGAAGGAAAAGAGAATAATCTTGTTAGACACCATAAAAAAAACGGTTGCTTGAAAATGCGTGTTTTTGCTTTTTATACAGGGTTCATATCACAACATCAGCCAGTATTTAACACTCCCACACACCGGCACGGTGGCATATTAATATCCTTGTAAAGTAGCTAAAGAAATGAGATCTGCTGCATTAAGAATCAGATTTGTGCAATCATTACGAATGATTTCCAGAGCTCCAAGCTTTTCCTCTCTTCACCCTCTGCCTTGATTCATTTCTTGTTTTGAGATCATCTGTTTTCTTCAGGTCCCCCTCCACCTCTGTAATAATGGTTTTGACTGCCCTCCCTCCCCCTGCCATTTATGTATGTTCTAGCAGCAATAACGGATCCGTTCAGGCTCATCACTATTACTGTTAACATAGATGCCACACCTCCCTCCTCTGACTCTGTACAACTCGCTAAATGGAGCGTCCCTCCAGCTGGTCTCACAAAGTAGTAATGCTAGAAAGCTAAGATTCTAAGGTACTAACCGTGCCAGCAGCTCTGTGAGGCGGTACATAGGCACAGTGGTGCTTTGAGCTGAATGCTAACATCAGCATGCTAACTTAATCAAAGTGACAATGATAACATGCAGATGTTTAGGAAGTGTACTGTTTACCATATAAACTGCCTTCTGGAGCATAACTGTATGCCTCATCCACTCCTCCTCCTCCTAACTTTCTCTACTCTCTCTTTTGTTCTTTCCATTTCTCCAGGAAGTGCAGTTCCCAGCTGAAATAATGATAGCTCACTAAATCTATGCAGTTTAAAAGTAGCAGTGTCAGATGCAGCAGATGTAAAGTTCCTTGAGCTGCGATGTCAGGAAGCCAGAGGTCAATATGCCCTGCTCAGCTTTCACAAGAAAAGCAGTGTCAGGATTGGAGGAGGAGCCAGGAGTGTTTTTCCTTATCCAGTGTAGTTCATTGTACAAAGTGATCCAAGTGATGTTTTTGAGACGCAGTGTTAAGTAATACACGCAGTCTGATAGGCAGGTGATTGGCGTGTATTCTTTCCTGTGCTGTCCTCATTCCTGGCACAGGCTCAGTTCAGACAGATGGTCAGGAGGGCTTTATGGAAGCATATTCCCCCTCCTACGCCTCCAACACACACACACACACACACGCACACACACACACGCACAAGCATAATAATGCCAGCAGAGTGCCACAGGGGTTGACACTCCAGCTTTGACATCTGCGCATAATGAAACATCATTCCATAGTATTAGTGAAGGCTGCAAGACACTTATCTACTTACACTGTTATTGTAGGGATTGTCTGTACGACTCAGATTTACAGTCATCCATCAAAGCTGCACATAATCAACTTCACACTTTGGCGGCCTGTAAATGGCACCAAGAAATTGATTGCTTTTTTTTTTGTTTAAGGGTGAAGGACTTTCTTATCCAGAAATGTAATGTCAGTAAACTGCACAGTCATCTGAACTTCATTTCTGCAGAGACAGTGAACAAGACAACATTCTTGATCAGTCCCTGTCTTTTCCCGCCACTGTCTCCATACCTGACACCAAAACCTGTCTCAACTGAGGTAACAGGACGCTCTTATGTGTTGTTTTAGTTAGTCAGGGTGTTCAGGAGGGCGCTTTTCAGCAACTCCCCTAAGACATTAGTGAAACACCCAGAGATGCCATACCCCTGCCTAGCTATCAGTGCAGCGAATACTCTGGTTTTCCTGTTGCTGCTGCAACCTACGTATGACAGTTGTTTGATTAAGTAACAGAAGCCTCCGGATCAGCTTAACACAGGCCTGCAGAGGCATCAAAGCCCTCCTAACACACAGGACTCCAGCAGATGCATGATGTTAATGTCGCTGCCCGTTTGTGTGTGTTTTTGGCATTGTGTGTGTGTGTGTAAGAGTGAGAGATTCAGCAGAAATGAAGGAGAGTAGAGGTCATGTGTTAAAGCAAGGAAAGAGAAAGTAAGGGCACATAGAGAGAATTAGGATTCAGAATCCATGGACAGATGGAGACAGGTTTTGTTTTTACTGTCCGCAGGTCAGCCACTGCCAGTCATGCAATAGTCAGATTGACTTCATCTATAACAAACAGATGGCATTTTAGTACAAAACCATGGACCTACTGCCAACATGTGTCAGAAATGCTGCTGACATTGATGGAAAGGCTGTTTGAACATAGTTACGTAATAAAAAACAGGCAGTTGAGAGGGTAATTTTTCTTGACAGATTATGATCGGTAAAGGATATTAAGCAAGGGCATGCACCTACACGCTATGTTCATTCTCCAACCGCCTCATTAACATTTAAAGGGGAATGATTTGAAAAGAAGCATGCCATTATTGACATTTTTCTCTGCGCTGTTAGCCGGGTACTTAACACCTTGTCAACTAGTGATGTTTTGGGCCAGGGCAATGTGGGGACTATGACTAACAGGGATTTCAAATGTGTTTCCATTTTTCTCTGTAGGGAGCTATTTTCCAGGTAGACATGAAAGAGACATTTCAACTACCGATGTCGTGACACAGCTGCAAATGCGATTTCAAGCTCAGGTCACATTGTTTTCTCCCATAAACCTAAACTATCTCTGAAAATGCCATTCAAAGGCGAAAAGAAAAATAATTTGCAAGAATAATCACTCTGTCAAAATGAACAGCTTAGGAACTGCAGCACGAATATAGGTCCATATTAAAATGGGTTGATATTCAAGATCTTAGCGGTACTCTGGTGGAGGAGCATTGTCTGCTGACTTTTTTATTGGCATTGGACTAACCTTGTTTGTCTCTATGTGTGTTAGTTTTTTATCTGTCTGTCTGTTACCAGTGTCTGATCTATCAACTGTGGGATACAGCAAGTCCCTACCCAGTATAAGATGCTCTAAAAATGTTTTTCTTCTCGTCTGTGTAGTTTTAACATGACAAATTAAGATTCAGCTCCTGCAACACGATCATTTCAAATTGGAAAATGTCAATTTTCTTTATCTAATCCCCAAAAACGTCTGGGTCCTATGAGATCACTGTCTCTGCTCCACTACACTGTGAGCCCTAAGTGGCCGCTCCATCATGCCTGCACTTTTAATCAGTAGCATCTCACTGTGTGGCTAATGCCTTTAAGCACAAGTCAGACACTGGTCTCTGCCTTCCTCATTCATTTACTCCCTGCATCCCTTCCTCTACTCTCTCTCCCTTGTTGTAATGGAAACACAGGACGTTCGTTTTGAGTTTCTGGTGCTAAACTCTAAATTCAACCTCTGTTGTCCTTCCAATTATTCCTTTCATCTGTCCATCCATCCAAAATATTGGTTTGTTTTTAGAGGCCATTCGTGATTCATATTTTGTTAAAGTAAGACCTGTGTGATTTGTGCTCCATTAATTAATTGCATGAATTTCATTTGAACTCGAGCTCCACAGTATATTGAAAAATACTAAAACATTACAGTGATGAAACTATTAAATCACGTGCTTAAAGGCTATAAGCCCTGTTCTTTACCTTTTATAACTTAAAGGAATATTTTGACATTTTGGGAAATATGCCTATTTGCTTTCTTCTCATCTAACTCTCTGCATTATTTCACTATTTAATGTTGAACAACAGCCTTTGCAATAGTCTGCTCATAAAGACCAACCTAATTTGGTCAAACTTTTCTCTTGTTTCTGTCAGGCTCCTGTTTCTGGGTGGCAGTGCTCGATGGATGTGTGGTTGGGATCGTGGCGGCACAAGGCCGCGAGGATGACAACACGGTCGAGCTGCGGCGCATGTCGGTGGACTCCCGCTACCGTGGCAAAGGCATCGCAAAGGCACTGGGCCGTCGTGTTCTGGAGTTTGCCGTGCGCAACAACTATGCTGCTGTGGTCCTCGGCACGACGGCTGTCAAGTTGGCCGCCCACAAGCTGTACGAGTCGCTGGGCTTCCGCCGAACGGGCCAGAGCGAGGACTACAGGCTTCCCGGGATGAGCCGCTCGCCGCTGGAGAGGCTCTTCTTCCAGATCCGCTACTGCCGCTACCGCCTGCAACTCCGTGAGGAGTGAGAGGTGACAGGGAGAGGGAGAGAGAGATGGAGAGGGGGAGATGGAGAAAGAGAGGGACAGAGAGAGAGAGAGAGAGAGCAACGACCCTCCTTCACCTGAAAGCCCTGACCGCATCCTCTCCTCTGACAGCTTTTATTTATTTTTTGTCATTAGAGATAACTCCGACTACTACTAAACACTTCTACTATTTCATCTTTAAAGTTTTCATTACTATTATGCTTTTGTTGCTGTTGTTTTTGTATCATACGTTTACATTTTAAATAAGAGTTTGTTTCTTTTTCACTATTTTATTAAGCTATTTTTTGTACCTTTA
>JAVQJF010068949.1:15000-37195 GCA_036023855.1 Gadopsis marmoratus
CCCTTGTTTAGAAGTTGTATCTCATTCTAAAAGCCTTCCTAAATTTGAAAGTGACTATTGATATTCAGATTTATCTGTCACTGGCTGGATGACAAAAAAGGTTTCCATCCTTGATCACAGTGGGAGTGAGGGCACAGGACTGAAAGCATCATAGCTCTTCTTCTGTTAAACCAGTGGTAAGGTTCCCAAACACTTTGCAGGTCTAAGATCATCAATGGACATTCGACAAATGATGCAAGAAAAAACATGTATTCCCATGCAGCACATAGTGCAAAATTTTTACGAGCACCAAGTGAAACATCTTTCATCCACCAATTTCTTTGCCAAGTTTATCATATGCAGATAAAGGAAACACAGGCAGAAGGTTAGTGTAATGGTGTGCAGTGACAGTTAGACTTTGGTGACACAGGTCGTGTTAAACGTGTCCTCAAATTCCACACTTAACCTCCACCTATGTTAGCTAAATGCATACAATATACAGTACGTACATGTTTCTTTTGCATCTAACTTACTTTCCACAATATTTTTATTTAGGGATGTACATACATAACCCCCACAATGGACAAAAGTTGATCGTAGCTACTTTAAGGCGTTGAGACGCATGTGTATGGCAGGTACTAGAACGTCTTCCCATTCCCTTCCTTTGTTCAAGCCATGTCTAGAGAAGGCTTCGCTAACAAGTTCTTTGTCTTTTAATTGGAGCCAGCCTAAGATTTCTCAATGAAATTCTACAAAATAAACGCAAGGTACAAATGTACTGAAAGCATCAAACCGTATTATTTTCAAAAACGCACCAGATGTTTTCATCGGGCCAACATGTGGAGGATGCCTCACACAACTTTGATGCATCTGCTTTAAACTTGGTTGTTGCTGGAGAGTCAAAAGAGGCCCAGGCTGTGACCTTCATACAGTACTTACAAACTAGCCAAACAGGAAATTAGGTAACTGGATACAACTACAGTGCAAACACTATACCAATTGTTTTCTGGTTTGTCTCCAAATATCAGAATCAGACTATAATCAATTTTAAAGTAAAATCTGATATCACAGTTGTAAAATGTAGGTGTCAGTGGTGCTGAGGCTTTAGATTTCCTCACAGAAACGTCACAGCAGAGACATATTTGTCAAATAACTTGACAGTTATGGCTGCCAGTGTGTTTAGCTCCTTACTGTAAGACTCAACCCATTCTTTATAAGACGTGGATGAGGTCCAAAGGTTGAGGATGAGAGCTGGGCTTTGTTAAGGTGGATTGTAAAATAAACTGTGGTCTGGATCTTGTGGAAGAATGTGAAGTCTGTTAATTCTGAGCCATTTCTGCTGCTGCCAATCTCAGCTTCTGCCAGATGAAATATAAAATACTCCATGTATTTTTGAGAGAAATTATTATCCATACTGGTACATATTCTGAACAAAGGTAATATTAAAAACACCTTTGTCAAGGCCTTATGCACTGGAATCAAACGCTGGAGTTCAAATATCTTGGGGACTGCATGGCTTAAGGTAGATAAAGGGTGATTTTGAATTGTAAAGATGAAGTGCACTGACTGTAATGCATTTATTTATAGTCTGAGCAATGTCTGTTTTCTACTCCATGTGAATGCTATGCCCTCTCTCATTTAAAACTGGTAAAGCATACTTAATGTTAGAATGTAGTAATTAAAGTGTATGCAACTTCTACTACAGTGTAAATTTAGTTACAAACCATTCCTCTTAAATGTTCTGCTGATGTACAATCCTAAAACAATCTCACACTTTTTTTTTATTTGGTTTTCTGTGATTTGTTTGAGTGAGTGTGCTGTCCTATTGGTTGAGGTTTGAGAAGGTATGCTGCATAAATGGCCTCTCCTGTTTGAGAAGGCTCTTTGAGATTAGAGTGCTTTAGAATCCAAAAATGATCATCTGATGCTCTCTCTGATGGCAGACACAGAGGCCCAAGCTGAGGCTATTGAAGCCAAAGCTTCAACGTCAGCAGTTTTTGAAATTGTAACACGTGGTTACATTAAGTTCTTGCTGTTAAAATAACCAAACATTCAAAATACCAGTATTTGCCATTATCAACATTTCATTCAGTTTACTGGTGAAGGAGCATAGAATTCAAAAATGCACAAATGTACAGATCCTGTGGGTGTGTTGTGTTACTCCGATGGTGTGTATCCATGCTCAGCAGCCTTGGGGGTGAACACTCACAGGCATGAATGTAAACTGCCAACATTTAAGGTCTTAGAAAGGTTTTTATGTTTTAAATCTTTCCCGGTTGCTTTTTTACTTTATGAATGAGAAGAACGGTCAAAAAAGGTGAAAAGTAGCTATTGGTTCTTTCATTAAGTGACTAAACCACTACATTAGATGTTAGACATTTTGTGTGATTGTAAATAGCCGTATCTCTACCTATATTTAATGTATTATTTACTGCAACCTGTCATCTTTGCTGGTTTTAACCAATCTTGTTGGAGTTCATTTTTGTCTCAGAAGATGGCTGTCGCCTGGAATGTTCCACCTAACGAGGAGGGCGAGGGGTGAGGGAGGAATGTGCCACATTGGCAGTTAAATGGGGGTGTGTAGTGGGGCAGTGGGAGGTCTGCGGCAACAGAGCTCCACAGCATGGACTCCCTCTCTCTCTCTCTACCTCTGGTGAGGATTTTGCTCCACTGTGGCAAATACAGAAGGACTCACTTTGGACTGAGGCCACATGTGCCAAGAACATATAAGCACTTGTAGCACAACTGTGTCTTGTTTTGCTATTACAGTACAGATAGTTTTGATTTTTTTACATTTCCTATGAAGAATATGGATAAAGTTTCTCTTTCTCCTGTATGTATCATAAGCATATACACAAGACATGATACCATAATGTATAATTCGTACTACGGCCCATGGCTATTTTTGGAGGTGAAAATTTGCCAAAGGTGACAGTAATTGCTGCATTTTTATTCCTTATGTGGCTATGTTTTGTTCAACACAATCCTGTACTTACTTGGTATTATTTGGCAAAAAATCCTGCCCATGTGCCATCTAATCAAGCAATAAATACAAACAATCAGACAAAACCACAAAATAATGACATACTATCAACAATGATTTTATTAAATACATGAAATGCTGCATTAATGTAATATCCCTTATACTGTACCAATTACTGGCAGTGATGCCATCACATTACCACTCATTATATCGAAGCCTGAAGGGGTGTTGATTGTAAAGTTTTTCTGTTTTTTGTATTTTTCTTTTACAAAGAGGTGTCAAAGATGTGTTTTTTAAAACTCAAAGTTGAAGTACACAGGTGTACCTCTGCATATTTGTACAGATGTCAATAGGAAATGGGGGAAAGGACGAGAGGGGGATAATGGATGCTAAAGAATGAGCAGTTCAAGCAGACAGGAAAAAGATGGCGTAGCCACACTCTGAAAGTGCAATCAGCTGTAAGTCTCTTAACTGAGCTTTTATCTAACCATAAAGACTTCTTGTTAACTTTTAAAACTGTATGCACTGCAATTTCACTACCACCACTCTGTTAGTACGATTGAAAATAATCAATTAAAAACATGCTGCAGAATAGCAACTCTCAACACTGTTTGACTTGACAAGTGAGAAGTCTTTTTATGAATCTTTTGAGTCAGTAACTGTAAAGTTGTAAAGTATATTTTACTGTAAATAGCATCTGGGGGTCATTTTTACTCCTTTTGTAACAGAAACTGTGGACTTAAAATATATAAAAAATATATTTTAAAGATATTTACAGCACTAATAAAGAGATTCTACAGTAGTGCAGGTGTCTTCATCTGTATTACCTCACGACAATCCCATACTGACTAATGGCTGCAACTTTCAGGGGGTACAGTGCACGCCATCTTAGCCTTGGTGTCTCTGTCTCACACTGATGGGTTCAGACACAGCCTTCCTTGTCCTGCCTGTCTGCTTGAACTCTCAAGGCGTCAGAGAGAACCTAAAACACTGCAACAGCAGAAGCTCTGTCAGCTTACAGCACACACCATGCATGGCCATGAATATCAGTGGCTCTGGACTGAGCTATCTAGTTATAGCAAGCTGCTGCAATGCAAGGGGATCTCTCTCTGCCCTTGGAGCCCTGTCATGGCTGTTGTCTGTTGCCAGGAAACCGACCCGCACAAAGCACAGCAGGGGACTGATATGCAGCCACACTGTGGGGAGGCAGGCAGGTCAACCAGCCGGCCATGATAGAGGAATGGAAGAGGGATTTGATGGATGAGATGGATGGACTTAGGGGGGAAGGGAGCTACATTTTAAGTGATCTTTGGAAACCAGGGGTTAGGGGACCTGTAGAGGAAGGGGTAGTTAGGCTACGGTGAAGAATTTGAAAAACGAGGCCCTTCGGCATGTAAAGTAGAGCAGTGAGTAAATAGTGTCTGGGGTCAACTGGATAAGAGAGGTTATAGGGAGACAAAGTGAGGAAAAGCAGGGTCAAAACTATAGACAGGTATGGTGTAATAAGGTCAAGCATGGTGTGGCAATTTAGCAGATTTAGTGATTCCCAGGGATGCAGAGCTTAAGATGAAGAAGAATGTCATAGAGAGACCTTAACATAGTGTAGACGCTGTTGGTACACCCGTCTGCCCAACCTCAGTGAGACTGCAATGACAACCTGGTTTTTATTGGGTCTATTAGCTTTCTGTTCCCTTTCTGCCATTCCTTTGGAAGACTGCTGTATTACCACACCAGGATTACTATTATTATTGTTGATTATTAACTCTTTCTTTTATACAGACAACAACTGGAACACTGTATCGATGGCATTTCCTGCATTATGACGATGATTGAAACATGGATGTACATATATTGTATCAATTAAAAACGATGATGCATTAAGCTTTTATATGTTGCAGCAGTAAACAGATTTATTTTCTTGCCAAGAGAGCAGAGAAGGGAAATGTATACACACTGAGAATAATTTGATGTGCAGTGATATACGTGTCAGCAATCACATCTGTGAGCATATGTGCTACAGGGTCTACTTACACATCTCACGGTTGCCATAGCAGCAAGGGGAAGCTCATTTTGGTTGCCCTTGACGACTGGAGTCTTCAGAGGGACCCTCAGGCCTTGGCTCCTGCGAATGGCACAAGTCATTAAAGTGAAGTCATCAGTCAAATTAACATAAACTCATTCATATCTTTTTAATTTAGTAAAGTAGAAGACAACAGGCACCCAGTAATAATTCTCTCCCTCATGACTTAGTGTCAGAAATTAACTGCTCAACTAAAGAACACAACAGAGTTTAAAACTGCTTTATTAGTATTTGTTTCACCTCCACACCTACTTTGAACACCCCTACTCCAAAAGTGCAGAGTGCCCTCTAGAATTTGCACATACCAGTCTCACGCTCCCCTCTCAAAGGGGGGGGGGCTGTGCACCCTTAAACCGCCAAACAATGAGAGAATAGAGGGCAGATTTCCATAATACTGTCCATTGCTGTGGCTCTGAACTGCTCATACTGACTTGGTGAGAAAAGCCTTTCTCACGTCGGCACATGGAGCACACATTCCAGGCTGTCAGTGGGTTCAATTGGCAAAATGAAGGGTCGAATCCACTGAAAAACAAAGGAATCTAGAGGAATGTAAATACATGACAAGACAGAACTGTTGGTGGATTTGCTGGTTATCCCACATGCCACCTCTGTACCAACTCAAAAAGTGACAATTCCTATAGCCAACATCAGGTGACATTTCAAATAGGTAATCAGGGTTAGGCGTTGTTTAAAATGTCACAAGGCTTATGCTTATGCCTAGACCCACTTTGTAGGATAAAGGGTCTTAATAGGAAAGGCAGTATAAAAGGGGCAAAACGAGTCTTGCTGTGGCTACCAGACCAGGAAACTTGGTCAGTGTGCCTGGAAGCCGGCAACTGAGTGTGAGTGCATTCATGGTGACCGTGTGGATAAAGAGTTTGTATGCTTCTTAAGTGTGTGTATGCTTGTGTACGAGCATTCGTGGAATGTATAAGTGTGTGTGCATGTGACAGAGGCACGTACAAGACAAAGGGCCAAGTGAGCGGATAAAAGATGAGCTGGAGAGAGTGAGGAGCTGGCTGCGCACAGCGGAGCAAATTTAGATCATCTGCTTTGAATGCAGCCAACAAAAAGGTGACATTCATTAAAGAACGCGTCTCTGAAAATAGCATCATGGCATTAAAATTATAGAATATCTTCTAAATACAACTGACTTTTTCTAAACTCTCCAGTGCTCTTTTCTCACTTGATTTTCTCTCTTAAATCATTCATTGACACAATTATTGTAAGGGAACTATGAATTAAACTCATTTGTAACATTGTTGAAATTCAAGGTTATTATGCTTTTTGTCTTTCTGTTAATAAGAGCATCAGCTCTAAAAATGCTCTAAAGTAACGTGAAAATTAGCTTGAAGAATTAATTAAGGATTAGGTGCCTAGTGTACATAGTAAAAAACCTGCATAAGAAAATGAAAACAGGTGAGAAAGGTTTATCAAATGTTAAATTGTCACAGATGACTTTGAAAATGTAGAATTAATGCAAGCTTTATTTAGCACGAACAAGCAACCGCTACATCTTTTTTTAAATCATACTAACAACCAATCTTATGAACCAATAAATATCAAGCACTCTCTCAAAGGTGTAGCTTCACCTTGGCAACTAGGCAGAGAAAACAGCATTGGTCTTAACAAGAGAGTGCGAAAACTGTGGAGGAGACAAGGAATCTTTTTTTTTGCAGGATGGAGGGAGATTGAGAGAGAGAGCGAGAGAGAGAGAGAGGAAAAAAGAAAGAACTGGTGCAATCTAGTCGGAAGCTCCTGCCGTTGCCCCTGGATACGGATGGAGTGAGAGCAAAAACTGGGAGCTGGAAGGAGCTGCAGCTGCCTGGTTTCCATAGCAATGTGGATGCAGGACGAGCGAAGAGAGAGACAGAGATAGACTGAGAGACTGAGAGGGAGAAATGGAACAAAAAACTCAGAAGGGGAAGAAAGATGAGAACACACCAAGAAGGTGAGAGAGGGGAATGAGAAGGCGGTGAAAGGATGGAAGATAGAGGGAGCAAAAAGAAGGGAGGAAGAACTCAAAGACAGGGAGATGTTTGAGGGAGGTTAAGCTCAGACATGGATCCCCAAGACTTGCCACTGGAGACTGCCACCTTCAGGGGGACCTGGGGAACAAAGAAAAGGGAAAGGTGTGAGCGTACAAGTGTAGATGTCGTTCAGAGTGACCTACATTGATTTCCACTCACTTAACTGCTGCCTAACAGAAGAGTAGCTACAAAACTGATGATGTCAAATCACAAATGTTCTTATTTTTGGTGGAACAATATTTGCCAATAGTTTTTCCAATAGTATTTCTGAAGCAAATGAAGCGAGATCTCTATCATTTACTTTTACAAAATATTTGACCTGTGGCTTGTCTGTATTTTTAATAGTCAGTAGTCCACTGTGTAAATATTTGATTTATTGAAAAGCAGTAACGATGATTTCTGTGTCTGTGCAATATCATGGACTGTACTTAAGACGTCTGTGTAACACTTGCATTTAAATGTAATAGCAAAGACTACAAATAGGCCTGTTTCTTGGGTCATGGTCCTGCTCTTTCCCCTCTGCGTGATACAATACAGTTGTTATGATATCTCCATTAGCCTGAGTCCCATGACAACAAAAAAACCTTTGCATTCATGACTGAACAAAGGTGTAAGCCCTCTGACCATGACAACTAACACCACCGAATGATTTTAATTTCAGGATCCATTTACTCACCTTAAGATGAACCCCTAGGTGGTCTATGTGCTGAAGGGACTCCATGGTGCTCCTAACCAGAGCTGCACACATGTAGACAGTGGTTTTGACAAGTAAGAAGAATGCATGTAATAAAAAAAGACAATATCTCTGGTTCTACTGCATTGATTTGGATGTTTAAAAAAAAAAACATGACAGACTCACGATGGAGTTTGTGTCTTTCAAAATGATACTTGCACTAAATGCAAAATCGGTGGAGTACTCTTTTAACTGTAACCAAAACAAGCTTTAATGTCCAAAACAAATTTCAAGCATTTCTACTACTTTATATACAGTATTCTTCATTAAGATAGGTACAGTATATAAGTGTCTTTCATACAAGGGAAAACATTTGATAACGGATATTGGATCTATTAAATTCACCTGCAAACAGTTCCACCTGGGAGTCCTCCACTTCATATAGAAGCTCATCGTGGAGCTGGGCTATCAGCCTACAGTAACAAGCACATTCAGAAATACATAACACCAACCACTGCTAGACTGTTACTACAACTTCTACTAACAATATGGCTGAACTTCATCAACACACCACCATAATGGCTTCAACTAAGTCCTCTCTGTACTTTGCATCCTGGTCTCCTAGCATACCCATCTAATTCTGGTATATTTTGGATCTGGGCTTTAAGTGTGTTTACTCTAGCAGAGTGTTTGGCAGTGTTTGTAACAGAAGCAATCATTTGAGAAAACCCAAATCTACAAATCTAGTTGGCTGGAAAGAATTGTGAATTTTGTTGCAAATTGAAATGATATTCTCTCTTTAATAATATAGCACGTGGCCTTGTTTTTCCTGTGTAGATTTAGAAACGACTACAGTGTGAAGAGCCAGTGTGAACGTTGTTACTTTAGCTGTATGAAAGGAGAGTGAAAGACACAGTGTTAGGTGTGACATGGGAGCAAAGGCTTGTAACATGAGCATCTTCAGTCAGTGGCGCCATGTTAAGTGGTTGTACCTGGCAGAGAGCAAGCTGGAGGTGGAGACCAGGTTGAAGATTCTGATCATGGCCATCTTACAGAGATCAGCAGCAGAACCTGTACACACAATCAAAATCACACACATATCTGTTTGACCACAAACATACACATACAGACCAGCACACAAGCTAATACTATTGTACATGCCAGTCATCCTACCTTGGACCACAAAGTTGACAGCCTGCCTTTCAGCCTGCATGCGGATGCGCCAATCGGGGGAGCTGATGTTAGGCAGGGTCCGTTGACGACCCATGATGGAGCGCACGTAACCTAAACAAAACCAAAAATACAAGATATTTATCATCATTCTGAGCACAATCCATGTGTGGTGCAATCATGTCTTCAATCAAGTTTGTGCAAATGAAGACAGAAGTTTGTGGATTTCTGAACCGTCTTGCTCCTTTCAGTCAAGTGAGTCATCCATAACTACACGCTGAGCAGAACTAAAGCTACAGAGTGCAAAGAATAACAGCGTTTCATAATAAGTCATTTGTTGATACAGAATTATAGGTGATTATGGTAACAGCAAGTTTACATTGACACAAGCATACACCCACCTGACACACAAGAATACATACACAACATACCACACACACACACAAACCCTGGTATCCACATGATTCACATACACAAGAATGTGCAGTGACGTGATACGCACATTATACACAAAGACACACATCATGAAATGCAGGTATGCAGCACACACACACAGTGGATCAGTACATTCCACCAGCTGGACAATGGAGAAGGCTTAACATTTAAATCCCTCTAGTATGCCTTACTATGAGGAAAGCCAACCAGGGCATGAAACCTGAATGACCCTCTTCCCAGAACACACACACACACACACACAATAATATACACACATAAGTATAAATGCATTGGAAATGAGCGCACAACAGATAGTAACAAACACAAAAACCTTCTGCTCACTGTGAATTGATCCACATGTGTGTGACCTTTTCGCCAGGAATGTGACCTTTGTTCTCGGGTCCAAAGATGGGGATGTTTGGTCTATTTCGTGTCACACAAATGTTGTTTCCAACTATGGACAGGTATGACTGTGAATCATACTGGAATGTGTGTGTGTGTGTGTTTTTCATACCCAATTGGCTGGTCAGTGACATTGTGCTGTGATGGCCAGTGCTTTTCATGTTCAGGCTGTTTTCACGATCAGCGGTGTGGATGAAATAGTATATGATAGCCAACAGAAATTAGGACCATTTAGTATCATTTGTCAACTTTCAGTGGTATTGCACTGACGAGCTGACCAAATGAATGATTACAGGCTAATTAAAAGTCCTGAAAACCAGCTGTTTACTTTGAGCAATGTGGTCTTGCATGATCATGCAATTTTCTGCCAATGTTTGTCATGTATTTCCATGCACCAATCGGGATTTAGCATGATTTAAATCAAAATGTGATGGCAGTTGGTGTGTTGTTTGATCACTGTCAATAAAATCTGCGCAAACCAAACCCACACAGTCCTGATGAAGCAGGTTTGTTTTTAAGTGTTAATCCTGTAACACCATAACACCTAAGGACGTTTGTTTTGTTTTTTATAAAACTTTATGTTTATGTTCACCAGGTAATCACTAACTGTGTGTCTGAGAGTGATCCACAACAATAAGGTTGCAGCCTGACAGCTGAACAATGAGCTCAAACTTACTATGAAGCTCCATAAAGCCAAGGGGAGCTGCAGATTCAAGTGATAATTATCTGTTTGTTAAGCATTTAGAGTGACCCCCTAACATTGTCATTTGATATATTGTTATTTTTAAAATATTGATTATAGCTGCTTTAATGATACAGAAAATTATGTAGGATTTGAAACCAATGGGCCTTTAAATTTGGTCTGATGTTCATAACTTTGAATATGAACTTGGTTATTTTCTATGCACTTTTACATATATTATCCATATTGTAATATATATTGACATATAACCTACCATACTGGAAAGTGTTCCGATGTAAGACTGGTTATATAAAATGTTTAGAATATCTCAGCACCCATTATGAAAAATTAGTTCACTGGCAAATACATCTGCCCTTAATTTAAAATCTCAAAATGTTGGTAAAGTAACTTTTCAGAGAATAGGAGTTGACTTTTCTCATCATCAGTGTGTATGTAGTGCTTAAATTATAGCTGTCTGCATAGCTGAGTATTGTTGCCATTTGTGCTGACATGTGCCATTATCCATGACAGAAGATTAGAGGCTGAAGCAACAGCTAAACTGCAAATCCCTTTTTTTATTAATGACAAGCCTTTGTCAAGTTCACTGTCAACTGCAGTTGAAATATCTGCATGCATATGTGCAATCTGACAGCATCAGTGCCAGCATGTGTGAGTGTGAGCACAACAGGGTGTTTACATATCCATGCAGATCTAGGCTTCCCTGTGTCTGCTGTGGCCTTCAGAAGACTTGGCCAGGTTTCATCACTGCAGTTCCCCCTGTTGTTTTTAAACTCGTCTTTTCATCTCAGGCAGCCTTTACAAGTGAAAGTACAGCATTCATCCCAAGAGCTTTCATAAAATGTGCGTGATATGAGGAACAATGGGACAGGCTTACCAAGAGTGATGGCTTTATCTAAATTCTAAATCAAAGACAGCCAGTGTCAAACAGAGTGTGGGCTATTCAGAGAAGTGCAGCCATGCCAGCTATGGCTATTAAGTAATTTATTGTAGTTTATACAATAAAAACTATCAAAATATTCTTGTTTTGTCCCCTTCCTTCTTAGTTTCTATTAGTTTTAATTAGTTTCTACAGTTCTGCACTTCTTCCTCCTTTACATCCACAGCGTTTTTCTTGTGTTCTTCTCTCTCTGCTATTACACACACACTATGATACTGATCTCACCTTCACATTGCCCTTTCCAATGCATTTTCAACAAATATGACAGTAGCTTAGCCCGCACCGTTCACCTCATCTCTGCTCAGTCTGCCAGCATCCAGCAGTTCTGAACAAAATATCACTGTATCAGATATCGATCAACTATAAACTCAGTGCCGAGTGGACAAGGAGTCCAGGCATGTATTTATCTCTGCTCCCTGAGTCTTGCTAAAACAGCCATTTAATCTAGTATGATACTGTATGTCTCCTCCCAGCCAGAGGACAATTTTATAGATCAGGTAAATTGATCAGGTAAATGAGGTATGAAAATAGTGATGTAGATTGGACAAGGGAAAATAAAAATAAGAGAACGATAGACAGGAATATGGAGAGAAGGAGACAGAGAAAAAAGAAAGAGAAAGAGTGAGACAGACCGAAAAGAAAAGAAGGAAAAATAAAAAGAGCGTGGGACGAGCAGAGCAGATAAATCCCAGCACGGTCTCCGATGGGAGGATCGCCATGGTGATGAGCTCGACTGAAGCAGACTGTTTGGCGCAACATCACTCTGCCCCTGAGAACGAGGAGGCTTCCACTGTGATCTGTGTGCAGCCTTTTGGAAAAATGAGTCCATTACGGTGCTTCGATAAGGAAGTTGATGCCAGAGAAAGGCCAAGCGATGAGCGGGGAGGAGCGGGTGTGTCACTGATGATGGGTTGCTGGGGGTGATGGAGCACCTGTCTGTGCGTGACGACGGGTCAGTGTTTGTGATAAAGGTGTACGCCATCCTGGGTGCCATGAAATACATCTAATGCCCTGACCTAATTCTTGATGTTTACTTCAAACAAGATTGTTTTTCAACTTGTTATACAAGATAAAATGACTAAGGACCTAGTTTTCCATGCAGAGAGTAGCTAAAGTCGACACTGTAGCGTTCGTTAGTACTGATACAACTGGATCTTTCTCTGAGATATTTACTTATTTGAATGGGGTACTATATATATATAGTATATATATACTACTATATACTATAACTCATCAGTTTAACTTTAAGTGCTTTTATTGGGAAGCGAAAAGACAGTACTGCAGACATAAGATAAAAGTAAAATGGGATTAGATACCAAGCCAGAGAGTGAGGTCTTAACCCAAACATAGGCCTCAGTGTCGAAGGCTAGAGGATCTGTTTTGGCACAGACTGACCTCATCCCTCTGCCTGTCGACGCTGGGCTCATGTACTATGTGCAATGAGGGTTAAAGTGCAGACTTGACACAATTTTGTCTGAGCGTGTTTAAGTCTCAGGTGTGCTGTGTTGGCAGTTCAGCCCGAATATAAATAAGAGTGTCCCGTCCGAACCATCAGCCCCTTCCCACCTCCCCCCATCCACCTTGTCCTCCTCAAGTATTGACCCATGGCAGTTTGTCTCATTCCTGCCCATGCAAGCACATCTTCTTCTTCTTCATCCAAACACACACAAATCCATAGAGAGCGTTTAAGAGCATTAAGACTTGAGGTAATGCTTCATATGGGGAAACAATGGGTATTTGAATATACACAGACCTTGTTTGTGGCACTGCTGGATAGTCCTCTGGATGAAGGCCTGGACTTCTCTGTAGGTCTGGAGGAAGCTGTCCTGGAATTGGCTGGCCTGCTCTGCGCTCACCCCGAGGATCCCTGACAGACACTCACGACCTGTAGGGAACAACATACACTAACTTGTATTTAACTATGCAAGCTTCCATCAGGGAGAGACGTTACAAAGGACATATTGATGTCATGCAGATAAAACATAAATAGTATGATTAAAGATGATGTTTAGCCATGATGATTAATTACGTGCCAGATTATAATGTCCAAATTGATTTTTAGTACCTTCCACACATAGGTGTTACTAGAGCTGACTGAAAAGTAAGACTCCAGGAAGTTACCTGGTCATGAAATAATTAGGAACATAACCCTCCATAACACTGCAATTTGACATTTTTGCACTTCAGTTTTTGTAATGAGACAAATGAGATATAACATGCTAATCAGTGAGCCTTAGAGGTGTTGGTAGGCAGAATTTGTTACCTTTTGACAGAGCCAGGCAAACTGTTTCCCAATTTCAAGTCTTTGTCAGCTGCTAGCTGTAGCTCCATATTTACCATACATACTGTATATGAGAATGGCACTAACCCTTGCATCTATCTCTTGACAGGAAAGCAATATTGCATTTTTCCCAAATGGGCTGCATTGAACGATCTAACTGCTTCAGACCTTCAGCTGACAAATGAACACCCTGTGAATTTAAATGAAGCCAAACTACCTTTATCATGACTGATTGAAGAGTGTGAAAAGTGATGGGAGAGGCCAGGGGAAGAGAAGAAAGTTGAACGGTGTGAACAGAAGACAGAGTGGACCAGAGGGTGAAAGAAGTGAAGAGAAAAAAGTAGAGCCAAGTGAAGGGTGAAAGATAGAAGAGGACAAGATAAAAGTAGAGTGGGAAAAGATCAGGGCAAGACTGCAAGGGGTGTTTGTGTGTAAAGTGAAGATAAAGCCAAGAACAGAGGCTCAATCTTTCTCTCTCTGTGTGTGCTATGCCAGGAAGTGTTAAAGGTGTACAGCCTGTAGCAGGCGTAGAGGAGCATGCTATAAGGTTAAGAAGAGATCGATAAAGGGTGAGCTAATGGGTGCCACAGTTACTGTATGTGTGTCTGTTTGTGGTTCTGAGCTATGAGGGGTGTGTGTTGATGTGTGGTTGGTGGTGCATAATGTCAGAGCTGGTAGGAGGGTTAGCAGGGAAGACAGTAATTTCTGTTGCACACACAAAGACTTCAGTGTCCCCCTCCACTCCAAAAATGTGTTTTGCTTATTGTTACTTCACTTGGATGTTTGATCTTAACTGTGCAGAATGATGCATGTGCAGAATTTGACGCTAGAAGGCTATTTTTACATTCATCTGCTTAAGGAGGAAAGTTTCACTGTGCTCCCTTTGATTCTGAGTTTAAGGCTTGTACATACAAGCATGATGTTGAAACTTGAAACCTCCAGTGCTCGATCATTTTTCTATATGTATTAAAACATCTAGAGGGGATCTTTAATGGGTATTGTTAGGTGGCGCCATGCAGTATCATAAGCGTACTATGGAAATTTAATCAAGAAAACATGAATTGATAAAATAACTGAGAATGCCTGTTGTTGGCTAATCAAACGAAAGTCTCGTTTTCAAGTGTTTTTGCTGGCAAAAATGGCTCCCCAATGAATCGTTATTTTATAAATTAAATATGCTGAACACATTTAAATATTGTTTTTTGTATTAAGTACAACGATAAATTCAAATGTTGCAAACATGAGCTTCATTTTTGGAAAGTCAGTGTTAGAATAGATGAAGAATATATCTGAATTCAATCCAGTTGACAGCAGGTACGCTGGCGCTGAAATATGTCATGACCACGGCCCTTTCCGCAATGTGGCTGTTTGTGTTTTTGTGTGTTTTGCTAGAAGCCAACAGGTTTGATGTGCATATACTGTATGTAACAAGGAGTTGCCATGAAGCTGTTGTTAGAGAGAGCTCACTCTGGATGTGGTGTCTGTACAGTATGAGCGTGTTCCTGTGTATATGCAGCTCCACATTCCTGATGAATGAGGTCAGTTCAGGGAGTGACCTTTAACCTTCGTTACTGACGCGCTCTGCCTCTCTGCTCATTCCCCTTTAATCTTTTTTTTGTCCTCTCGATTAGCCTTCTTTCCTCTCGTCTTCTACTACTGCAAACCTCCTATTTAGTTCAGCCCTCTTTACCTTCCATCCCTGCTAGTGTCCTTTCTGTTTCCCCCAATGAACCAAACTGTACATTCCAAATCCAAAAACAGTCTACTTTTGCAAAAACACTGTTGATATGCTAGTTTAAATCTTACTTGAAAGGTCACCAAAGTCCTCAAAATATCAGTTAACTTGTATCTTTTCTATTTCATCCTCTTTATTTTCTCACTGCACACTATACACCTGTCTCACTGCCTTCATCCTCCTTTTTTCTCTCTAACATCGTCTCTTGGCCTTATTTGTTGACCCATTTGTATACGTACATGTATGGTATGTATGTGTGTGCATGAGTCCATAACGCTGCTCTAGCCCCTCCTCCCTGGCCTGATTATTGTCTTGCGGAGAAAGCTTGCGTTTAGTATTTGGTATCCATGGCAACACATTGTTCCATGAAGAGCAGTCTGTCTATGATGATCTGGAGCTCCTTCCATTCCTCTTCTCGTTTCCCCTCTTTCTCTCACTCTGCCCCACCCGATCCTCACTCTTCCTCTTTCCCTTACATTGCTCTATCCTCCATCACCTCCCCCTTTCTTTTCTGCCTTCAGCCTACATTTTCTACATCTACCTTGCTATTCCCAGCATCTCACTCTGTGTCTCTCCTTTACGCACACCATATTTTCTCTCCATTTTTAGCACTGACTGACTGACTGATATCTATCTATCTGTCTATCTATATATGTATAGAGAGAGAGAGAGTGAGTTCTACTTTTACCACAGAGAAAAACAAACAGGAAGTGTTGTATTTTATTAGACCACAAAACACATTACTAAAAATATCTGAATTTCTTTAAAGATATATTAGTTTATACCTGGGGAAATAGTAATTTATTTCCCCATGCACCCAAATTTTGTCTTTTCTCCAGCAAGAAGATGCAGATCATCACAGTTTACAGCCATCAGATTCATTAATTAAATAAACTGAAAATAATGAGCCCTTCATGTACAGCAGCAGCCATGCAGTCAGTTCTCTGTAGTTAATTATGTATGACTGTTTTAGTCTGGTATAATAGCAGTTTTCACAACAGGCTCTAGAGTTGTCAAAAATGTTATTATATCAGACTACAGGCTTTGGAAGATTCAGCATTTAATAAGTCAGCAGCTTGTCAGCCTCAGTCTTTCACATCAGACTGTAGCAGAAGCTGGTGTGGTGTGTTTTGTGAGCATATGGAAAAAACCTGTAACGCTACATAAGCATTTAAGTAGGCCACTGGCAATAAAACCTGATGAAGAGTGCAGACTGCCCGTAAAACCTCCCTTCATCACAGAGGTGAAAACACACATGCACATGTAAACATGCCGGCTGATGCCCACACACACGTCAATAAGATCCATATACATACGCTAAAAACACATACAAAACACATAACACACATGAATGTCAATTGTTAGTCAACATTTTAAATCACCTGCCAATGATTACGCCCCTAGCTGTCCCAGATATGTACTACATGTCCACTCACACACACAGATTAATTTAGTCTCCGTGACACTGACTTGTATCACTCTGGTCATATGTGTGTGCATATGTGAGTGTGTGTTCACGGGTGCATACATATGTGTGTGTGAACCACAAATGGGTCACAATTGACACAGACAAGTCTCTTTATGGGCCACAAGGGTGTATTATACATTCATCTTCCTCTCTCTATTTTTATCTCTGCCTGCCCCTCCACCGTCTCTACCCCAACCCTGTCTGAACTGTGGAATCAGAAATGTGATCCACAACACAGCTATGTCTCAGTAAAAATCACTGGGCATTTTTGTGTAAACATAACCTAAATCCTGCATAAAATAATCATATCCTTATGATATTGCAATGTTTTTCTTCCTCCACCTCTTTCTCTGTCTGTGTTTTATGTCTGAAAGATCTCCTCTGCTAATACGCTAATACATTTACCCCCTTCACACAATGAACCACTCAGTAAAGGACACTCATTTTGAAACAATACAGGTAAATTGTCCAGTTGACTTATGAATATCTGCATCTTCATTATCATCAATAATTTATTACCACCCACTGCTCTATGCAAGTATGCCTGTGTGTGTGTGTTTGTACTCACCTGCCCCGTAGACAACAGAGTAGACGATGCGTTTGACATGTTCCCTATCCTGAGAAGTCACATCACCCTCACTGACCCCCTTCCTGACAAAGATAAACATATTAAGAGAGACAAAGTGTGATTGTATACTAAATTAAAATATACACACGTGTCTTAATAGTGTTAATTATAAATTATAGAAAACAGTTCAAATGCAAGTATGATGCGCTATGTGCATGTATGATAAAAGTCTTGCTTAGACATAAATCCACTTTGATGATTGTCTTTTGGGACAGAGAGACGGTAGAAGTACAAGACAGAAAAGTGACAGAGAGAGAGGAGACAAAAAAGGACAGAAAAAAATGAACAAAAACAAAAATAAGGAGAGAAACAATGCGAAATATAGAGGCTAAAATAACAAAGTACAAAGAGGCAGAGGGACTAAAGAAGACAAGGGCGAAAGAGAAAGAGGCGGTGATGGACAGACAGAGACAGTTACGTAATGTGACTTGTAGACAGCAGTAGTACTGGGGATCAGATAGGGTGGGGATGACACATCAGCAAAGTGGCATTTCTGGAGGGGCTGCCACTGCTGATCAGTGTTGAGAGAGTGCTCCCCCTGACACAGACACACACATGCATGCACTCTGGTGAGCTTCAAGATTCAAGTGTTTCTTGATGTCAGATGTCTTGATGGCTGTAGCCTCAGGATAAGAACTTAAATTTGAGTTAATTACATTTAAAATGCTGCTATACTACAAAAGCATGTGCACACACACACACACACACATTTCTCTTTTAAATGACAGGTTAAGGTAAATGATGGGTAACCTATAACCTCCAGTGGGTGACCCAAAGGTAAGCATTTCCCTCCACTGTGCATCTGGTTAATGGGATATGCCTGCTAGATTTTCACTGCCCCCTGCTGGAAAGGCATTAATCTACTGGAGACTATTGTTTTAGAAAAATCATGTATATTTGAAACTGATACAAGATTCTACATTTGTCTTAAGGTTCCATAAAATTGGCTTGTTGCTGTTACATGTTAGTGTTTGCCACTGACACAAGAAAGCTAAAAAATGTAGCAGGTTGTTCTCTGCAGCTTCAAAAGAGAGTTCTGTACATCCCAAAGAAGAATTTAAATACAATTCAAATTAACAAGGAATGTATTTTGTAGTTGGAGGCAGAAAGCTTCAGGCTACACAAGCCATGAATAAAAAGCTCTGATCTATACCTAGAGGTGGTTCCAAGCCGAGCAACAGACGGATCAGCAGCATTACTGGTGGTAGAGCAATAAGACATTGTGTGAGGGAGAAAACAGAAGTGAGGAAAACCATTTAAAAAGCCGCCCTCTGACACACACTTGACTGAGATGAATGACAGGAGTAAAGGAAGAACACTGGGACACACACACACACACACACACACAAGCAGAACCAGAAAGACAAGATACACCTATGTGTTATCACCGACACACATGAGGAGAAAAACACACATACAGGTTCACAAAAACACTTCAAAAGTGCAATGTAATCACCAGGGCGACCAGCCCAGAGGTGTCCTGCCCATGGAAAAGAGAGAGCGAATGAGGCAGTTGGCATGGTTGTCATGACAACAAGGTTATCAGTGTTTGACGTGAAGGAGCCGGCAGTCTGGGAGGGGTGAGAAAGACGGAAGGAGAAACCCTGTAGACTCTACAGGGTTTCTCCTTCCGTCTTTCTACAGACTCTACAGTGTAGAGCATCAACACTCACCCTGGCAAGGAGATCATGGGAGAACTAGTGTGTGAGACCTACCACTGAGAGGCCAACATGGTAAAGACATCCATCTGCGGGTTGATGAAAATGCGGAGCAGCTCAGGGTCAGCGGAGAGGTGAGCCAGCAGACGCAGCTCCACCTGGCAGAAGTCTGACACATACACAGACAGACACATTACTCCAATCTCACATCCAAACACTGACATACAGATATATAGTACCAAAATATTCCATGGACATTCACAAGAATTGTATAAACTGATGCACAAGACATCTAGAATTTCCCATTTCATGTAATACATCCATAAAAAAGGCAACTTAAATCGGTTTGAGAAAGATATAAGTGAGTAAGTAAAGCTTTATTTATATAGCACTTTTTAAAAACACATTGTACCCTAAATACCTGTATACTATTAAAACACAAACACTATAACTAATCTCAGACATTTGGAGAATGGAGAGGTGTTATTTTTTTGTTATCGCAACTACAATTTTGTTGTACTCGCTGCTCCTCAACCTTCCAATTTCTCATCTCACCTGATCACTTCCCAACATTTCCAAGGATAACTTTTAAAGACCTACAGAAAGCGGTTGTGAAATACGGTAGTTGCATTCGGGCATACACGAGGGTGAAGAGAGCAACAGCACATAGCAACAGTAAGAGCAAAAGAGCAAGAGCTTCCGGTACAGATCGAAAGGTCACCGTCTGTGAAATTGGTGTCTCTGCCTCCTACATGTTTCTCCCTGTATTACTGTTGATGGCGGAGCAACATGATGAGTCTACAAAGAAACGGCTCCTTTTTTCACTCTGCCACCAAAAAGCATGACGCTCACTATTAGATGGCTGAACAATTGTGTTCTATTAAATCGACTCGATGGAAAATCTGACAATTTGTGTGACCAATGGTCCAGGACTCTCACAAACAGCAGCTACTCAAACACACAAAGAAACACCAAATACATATTTTGTATACACATACTCCAAGTTCTACCTAGCTACATCATCATTCCTGTTGCTCTGTAATCATTAGCAACAGCAGAAACAATCCAGGGATTTAAAATGTGAAAGTATGCAGGAAGTCGACCCTGTGTTTCTTTGACGTGACAACATAGTGACGCAAGTTACAGTTACATTACTGCATCTTCTCCGACTAATTCTCTAAAACAACAGGATCTTCAGGGAATGCGTGGATGTGATCTGACAAAATATTTTTTTATTTTGACATTGAAATTGCCACGATTTGGATCTAATTTGCTACATCCGTCTCCCAGTAACCTAACGCTGCTATCACATAAATCCATATAAAACTGGGTTATTACAGAAACGTCACCAGGAATCACATAAATGCTGTTATCAAACCTTGATGTGATGTGATTGTGTGAATGTAAACATAGCACGTACTGGCTACGCCTCAGGGAACGATTCAGTAAACTCTTGCACTGCTCACCGCACTGTACTTGCAGATACAGATAAGATTAACGATTATGTGTAGGTACATGCATTTGCTTGTCATTAACACTTTCTCTGCAAGCAAATTTTGGGAGATCATACATTTTTAATAAATTACTTATGTGTTCTCGCTATAATATTATGTAAAAGATCAATTAATTCATCAGGTTTGTTTTTTGTCAAATATTTTCTAAGCCAAAATGGATGCATCTTTTGTTAAACACTGCAGAGGTCAATTTGGAGATAGGACAGGAATGGGTAATTGTAGGACAGACACAGTTTCATGACAGTAAAGGACATAATAACAATTGGTCTAAAAAGGCATTGGAGACCAAATTGTCTGAGAAATTTGCCAAAGGCACTTACATAAGCAGAGAGATAACCAGAGGCAATAAATGAGACACACTGACAGACAGAAACTCTGTCTCACCTAACCACACACTATAATACACCTGCGTTTAAAGATGCACACAAACAGACAACTCAGTCAACGGAAATATGGACAGACACATACAGAGAGAGAGAAGACACACACACACACACACACACACACACACACACACACACAGACCTCTTTGTGGCAGGTGACAGTGTGCTAGGACGGCATGTCCTGTACTGACAGGTCTACAGCTCTCGTGTCAGCTTGGCTGATCTAACCTGAAACATCTCTCGTGACGTATTCACACACAAACACACAGGTTCACACACTGAAACACAGACACAAATACGTATTATTTCCACATCCACAAAGCAACTTACATTACTGGCATTTCACCCAGACACATCTCCTCCACTGCTCGGCTGCTTCAAAATCAAATTAAACCCGACCAAATGCAGAAAAAAACGACTCAGAATGGAAGCTGGGACATTTGAGAGTTTTTCTGAATGAAGCAACTGGCTGTAATAGGTTTCTGCTAATGTGGGAAGAGAAGGACTGATGAAAGATGGGTGCATGGGATTGTGAAGGAGAAATATCATGCACTGATGCATTAAAAATAGTTGTTATTATTGAGATTAATCTGACCATTTACTTTGATACAGATTTCAGGTCACATCATTTGTCCCTACTGAAAAGGGGAAGAAAATCCCTCGTTTAGTTCATAATGCAGGTTAAAATGCCATTTACCATTTAACCCAGGCCAGCCATAGACTGCAGAGGAAGAAGATAAAAGGCATGGGGAAAGGAGGAGACTCCAGTGGGATGAATAAAGAAAAAAAAGCAGGGTGGAGGGGTGACGGTGAGGTGAGCAGTGGAGGAAAAGAGACGTCTGGTTTTAGTTGTGATGAGGCGAGGAAGGGAGTTTCTAAAGATATCATCCCATCAATGTTTTATGAGTCAGATCACATTTCCTCCAAGCATCGCCGGCAGCTTCAGAAACATATTGCTGACGAGGATCTCTGTGTGTGTTTTCCGTCATGCATGTGTGTGACAGCAGTAGAGAGAACGAGTGGAAGAATATTGGGGTCGATATAAAAAGACAATGTGTGTGTATGAAACAGAGAGCAATCATCTGAGATCTTGAGTCAGTGTGTGTGTGTGTGTGTGTGTTCTCCAAGGCCCAAAA
>JAVQJF010068959.1:0-24853 GCA_036023855.1 Gadopsis marmoratus
TCCTCTCTCCTATGCTCCCCCCCCCCACCTTCCCATAACCCCCCCATCTCCTCCACTTCGAATCTTTGAGTGACAATCATGGTGATACTCAAGGCCTTCCAAACCCCTCTCTCCCTGCATCCCCTGGTCTCTCTGGTCAATGGGTGTCAATCAGAGCTTGGCCCTCACGCAGATTGGCAACAAGTATCCTCGTGCTCACGAAACAATTATGGCTGGGCTGCGGTGAAAATGGATTCCCGCGTTGACTCTCCACACTGCGCTCCTCTTCTCCCGGCCGACGGGGTCCTGCCATGGGAAGCAATTATCGCTAGATGCCAGCTGACAGCCCGGTTCTATTGCCAGCACGATCAGCCCTCATCCTCAGGCTTTCTCTAGGCAAATAGCATCCTCAACACTCAAATCAAACCTCTTACCAACCATTGGGTTCCATCAGAGAAATAGATGGTTCCCTTTGTTCCCCCGGACAATGCGGTGGGAATAAAGCGGATACAGAGGTGGACAATAAAGAGGTGTTTTGATTTTGCAAGCGCTCGACTCAAACTGCTCCATCTCCCTGGCATCCAACCCTCAGAAAGGCCTTTTTAATGGTGGTGACGAGGAGGAGGGGGAGGGAGATGTAGCACTGTCCTGTGTCCCAGACTTAGGAAGCAAGAAGAAAAAGGAAAGGACAAGTGAGAGAAAGATGGGCACATGATGTCTACAAAGGCTCCCACTGCCCTTGTAATATGGATGTGCTGTTGCATTTATTTTGATTGGCATCACACTTTTCCTCATACAATTCGCAATCCTCAGAATTTCCTAATTCAGCGAAAATTAGATGAATAATTTTGAGACATGCTTATACACTTACCCAAATCATGTGCAAACAGACGAGTATTCTTTAGATTACCTTGTGGAGGCAATTGGTGTACTGTGCTGTGATAATAATTTGGCACCAGTGTCATTTCCAGCCGAGAAATATTATCAGGACATTAACAAGTTATTACAAGTTGTTAGTGTCTAACGCTGTGATTAACCTGCTGATTAATCTGCTGTATGATCACACACTAATTAACTGCTATATTGGTGTAAACAATTGGCGTGTAAGAATAATAAGTGAGTTAACTTGTAATTCATACATAGATTTTTAACCAGTTTGATTTGGAATTTAAAAAAAAAGACGGAATTCTCTGGGAAATGAGTGAAGATTGATGTGATGGCTTAAGAGGATGAGTGTAAGATGAATGAGCCTAAATTAACGAAAACAGTATAATTAATCGTTATAAAAGTCAAACAGTCATCTGCCACTTTGCTTATTAATTGAATAAACACGTCAAGGCAAAGTTCAGTGAATCCTTTAATCACTTTAATTAATGCACATTGTCCTATTTTCCTCTCCGTCTCTTTCTCTAGCTCACTCTTTCCCTCTCCCTGTGTACCTATATTTGTGAAATAATAAATTAATTAGAATTCTCACTGCCACCAAGTAATTATCATGCAAATAAAGCAGCAACAAAGCATAGTGGGATTGTTAATCTGTGCCAGATCATGGGTGAAATTCCCAAACGTGCTCAGCGATGTCCACTGTGCAATTAGAGGGAAGAGCGACTTTGGATGGGGAAGGAGAGGAGAAGGAAGCGCAGCACTAAAGGACGGGAATGGCTGTCACTTATTCACTGTCCAATTTATTCTGTCTTCTCTCCCGTCCGCCTTTGTCTATGGCAAAGTGGCTGCAGTGTCTCCCCGTTATTTTGTCTTTGTCTCCCTCTGTTTCTCTCTCCATGTCTAAGGAAATGCGGTGCCCCATAATGGCTATCGTGTTCGTTGCAATCCTCAATACAGAGCTATTGGATGGACCATCTTGCTATATTTAGGGTCTGACATATATTAGAGCAAAAAATATATACTTTGTCCTGAGGTTTGTGCTAGAGGAAAAGCCGCAGGGCCGTTACAATCAAATGAGTTCATACCTGTGGGAGCATGAATGCGCTTAGCAAATTTCATGGCAGTCAGCCTAATAAATTATGGGACATCTGTGCAAAGCTAACATTTTGTCCTGAAGGTGGTGCAAGAGGATCTACACCGATCAGCCATGGCATTATGACAGCATGGACACGGTGACCCGTCCCCATATGCAACACTTTTCAGCAGTTTGAGCTAGAGTGGCTCTTTTGTTGTATTGGACCACACAGGCCAGTCTTGGCCCCCCATGACCCTGCCACAGGTTTTCCTTTCTTGGACCAGTTTTGGTAGGTACTGACCACTGCAGACCGGGAACTCCCCACAAGAGCTGCAGTGTTGGAGATGCTCTGACCCAGTCGTCTAGCCATCACAGCTCCTTGTCAAAGTCGCTCACATCTTACGCTGCCCATTTTTCCTTCTTCAACACATCAACTTGGAGGACAAAATGTTCACTTGCTGCCTAATATATCCCCCGCGCTGACAGTTGCCATTGTAACAAGATAATCAATGTTCTTCACTTCACATGTCAGTGGCCATAAAGTTATGGCAGATCGGTGTATTTCACAAAGTTTTTGCTGCTCGTGCTAACATGCAGATCACGAGTTGATGTCTTAGCTCTGACTAAAAATAGCCGCCGACAAACACAAAAATGTACTCCTGTTTAAGTGACGTTTGTTAAAAACATGGCGTCAAGTTGTTTTAAGAAAACATTTAGCCTTTTAAAAATGTTTACTATATATTTGTGACCTATTTTAAAAGATTTAAGTCTTCATTATGAGCAAATGGGCTTGGTGCTGAGCCAAGACAGACAGATACGCTGGGATAATCAGGCAGTACTGTTGGTTTTGGTCTTTTCATGGGAACGGTTGACGATAACAACAATAAAGAATAGCACCAGCCTTAACCTTTATCTTTATATCCATGTTCTGATCACATTTCATGTAGGACTCTGCAGTTTGCATCATTAACATTTGCCTTTTTATTAACCGTAACGAGCCCTGACCTTGACCATGTTGTCTTTTAGTTGCCTTATCTTAGTTTATTTACCATAACCAGAACCTTTACCATAACCAGTTGTTAATACACAGTAAAATGTGCCAAAGGTTGGGTGAGCATCATAAGCATTCCAATTCTACCATACCATAGTTATTTAGATATTGTAGAAAGCACTTGGGTTGCTGCTACACTCACGTGACTTGCTCTGCTGGTTGCGAAATAGATTCAACACACTCTATAAAGTGCAATAAGGTGGTCTATTTAAGCTATCAATATTCTGTGCACTCTTTTTCTGTGCTTTACTGCTCATTTGCAAAGTGTTCTGCGAACACTTTCTGCAAACCGATGGTTCTGCTGATGCAGCTAGTCATATAGCATTTAATAAGCCCCAATTCTACTCTAGCATCCACCTGTAGGCTCTCCAGATCCTACAGAGATGAGCTTATGGTTGCAGGGATTGACAAGGTCAGAGCCTAGATGCCAACTATCAACACCGCATAATTTTCTCGGAATAAATCCAGTCCACATGAGTCAGCTGACTGAACTTACATTTAAATGCATCCTCTATGCATCCCATTACCAAACATCTTAAACTAGACAAAGTGAGCCAAAGAGGGATTTGTAGTTGATAGCTTGTGTAGTACCAGCGTTACAGCGCATTATCCTTTGTTCAAATGTTTATGAAGTCCTTCATAGATTAAACACATACAAACACACGCACCAAAAACATCACGTTCTGTCTCAAACCAATTGCACTTTCGGTGAGTGCCTTCAACTTTCAGGCATTAACCTACTTTAGAAAACTTAAATTCTTACAGGTAATTATTTCCATAGACTACCCCAACACAAAGACAGTGATAATCCTGTAAAATAAGCTGTAAAGGGGACCTTGTTTAAAAATTCAGGCCCCTTCTTGATTCATCCCTGGTGAATTCAAAGCACACATCAAGGGCTCAGAGAATTAAAATCAAAGTAAAGAACCAATCAGATGCACCCCTTTTTTTTCTCAGTGGCGACGCAGGGTACATATGCCACAAAATAAGAAAACAAAAAACAGCGAAAATGCCTTATTATCAGCAGCCACATTATAATAAGGCCCTAATTTACCCAAATCATATCCTTATTAGGCCCAAAAGTCTCTCTGTCCCCTGTGGGTAATGAGAAGCCAGGCTGGGATTCTTCTCCCAGCTCTGACATGTCTTTTATTACTCTTACACTAAACGGAGGCAATGATGAACATTTCAGTCGTGTGATTACTTTCTGTGTACCCTTGATGTCAGAGGGGAAAAGTTGTGTGTCCTCTTTTAATATTTGATTGTTTTTTTCTGTGTAATTTGGTCCAATTCATCATTTCAGCCTTTCATTTGCTCGCGCTGTGACATTTGTCTCATGTGGATGTCCTGATTAGTGGACTCTGATATTGTGTTAGCCTTTGATGTCCAATTTCTTCTTATTCTTGTCCCAATTTTGGCCACAGCGAGTGCCGAAAACTTTTGCAGGGAATATATTTGCTCTGCCCTGCAAATGACATAGCTAAATTATTCACAAAATTATGATAAGGGCACAGCTACATAATCTAAAAATGTGTTTTTAGCGTGTTTTGATTAGTGCATGTTTTAGAAGCAGCTGGAATACTTGGAATGTACGCTTGAAAAACACATGAGTTATGCAAGCTTGGCTGGGCAGGAGGCTGTAAGCAGTCCAGGCTCCCAGTGGCATCAGAAAGGACAGCAAAGCTAGATGAGCACGTATCACAATGATGTTATCAGGAAGGATTGAGTCTGGGATGTGGACTGTCCATGAAATAATAAGCTGCTTGTCAAGCACCCCATGTTTAACGCATTTCGGTGAGCCAAACATCAGGCTTGTTATAAACGCTGAAAACAACAAATTAGTATGTAAACAGCTACAAATTGCCAAGGAAATCATTTTGCCACATTGAAAGGGAAGAGGGATCATCATCTTCAAATTATTCACTCCCCGTGTCTGTCTCGATCTGTTTTATCATTTCCATACAAAAAAAACATCAATTATAAGTTAAAAATGTGAGGGAATCACATTCATTATTTTCATTACATGCACCCACCAAATTGCATCAAGCTTATGAAATATTTCTTCCTCCTGTTCAAAAGCTTGTTAGAGCTTGTATTCAATTACAGCTGTGGCTGTAACATGCTGTCAGGTCTCTTTAGCCAATCATTAGTCAGGGACTATTCCTCGCTGCACAGTCGGCCTGGCAGAGTCAAGCCAGCGAGCGAAACGACAGGCCTAATTGTTGTTCGGTGGCTAAAGGTTGGCTAATGAACCAGGGGGCTGACGGAGGCTGTTGGTGCGAGGGTGGCAGGGTGGGGGGCGGTCAGGCTGAGGGCTTCTCTCAGCGCACAGAATTTGCAAAACTTTCCTCAGATCAAAGTGGGGAAGAAGCAGGGCATTTTAGGAATTTTTCAGCTCCGGATTAGGTCTGTCTGAAATGTGACTGCGAAATTTGAAAATGACAGAAATCAGGGAGGATAACGATGTGCGCATGTGTGTGTGTGTGTGTGTTTGGCTGCATATTGCAGTCAAAAAAGAGACTATTATTTATGACTATTTATGTCTATTCTGTTAGAGCAAACAGAAAACCATTATTCTGATTAACATCAATCAGTTCCTCTTTACTGAGGAAAAACCACTGATGTCTGACCTCCAGCTAAGATAGACTGAATGGTTGGTGTTTGGAGAGTTATCAAAGACCAAAGACAAAACAGTGATTATTTCCCTTTTTTTTCTTTCTGGACAATCTGTATGACTTAAAGTACTCCACCCATGTGAGCTATCCCTCTCTCTCTCTCGCTCTCTCTCGTACCTTTCTACAACACTCCAGCTCTGAGCGAAGCACTTTATTCTGCATGACAGGGCAATGACGTGAGAATGGGCTGGAGTAACATGCGACTACTCTATGAGCCCTATTTTGGCATGGAAACAAAGGGAAGCTTAGGTTAGCCGAGGCAGTCACAATGCTGTTTATTCCCTTTAGGCTTCAGCGGACGGGTAGCATGTTGTGAGAACCTGCCATAGTTTTTTTAAAGCTGATGGCGCAGAACTACTGTACAGAAAACTAATAACATGCTTTTCTAATGTTCTTTTCCTGGTTCACCATTGGGTGGATGTTTTCCTTTAAAATGGTAGTGGTTGCCAGGGGGCTCATTCATAGCCAAAGTATTATGAAAATTGTCAATCTGAGTGGTAAACTTTTAGTCAAATGCTCACAGTGCTTCTATACAAATATGTATCAAGATGTGCATCTTCCTGAGCTGTTTAGTTTCTCCCCATTTGCTCAGAGAGCAGCCCTCCTTGAGAGTTTGACTATGTCACTGCATTTCATCAGAATACCCCAGACTCACCATCAGTCTGAACCAGTTCAAATAGCTCAACTCAGTCTCTCGGCAGCCGACGCGGAGGCAAGAGGCCTAATAAGCACATGCTAAATGTGATAAGCTGCTTTGTAGCTGCGTTTTGCCTGTTATTTTTTTTCCCCACCATTCTTTTCTTCCACCCTGGTGATTTACTTACTCCAGGCGATGTGTGCTTTCTGTTTAGCATAGACTTATACGCACCATAGAGCAGTGCAAATAGATTTCTGTCTCAATTGGTCCCTTGGTGTCACAGTGGAAAGATACTTGGACAGAAGACGAAGAGATATTTTAGAAATATTCAAGTGCTAAATCACAGTGTGTACTCTGAGGAGGTTGAGTTTGGTATTTTTTAAGAGGCCCCTATTGGAAACTGTGACTGGAGGCTGAATCCACTGGAAGCTCAGCACCACTCATGAAAATTCATTCACAAGTACCTGTGCAGAGGTCAAACCAAAGTTTGGGAAATGTTGCCAAGACATCTCCCACACATGAAATCCATTTTTGTCATAGGCGAGAGATATAAGTGCCATTTGGTTTCAGTTACAGTGTTAAGAGGAATAAATTGAAAAATGTATATCCTGATGGTTGTAATTGTCTTATAGTATATGTGTGTGTGTGTGTGTGTGTGTGTGTGTGTGTGTGTGTGTGTGTGTGTGTTTCTGAATGCTCACATCTCACTTGTGCACGCTGAGCATATAAAGACAATGAGCCACTTATGAGTACAGCACTGGCGTCTCTGTCCCTCTTACCAAGGGGCACCCTGACCAGCTGGCGGACTGCGCAGCCAACCAGATGAAACGCAACTCTCTGCAACTATCCAGAATGGTACTGATGGAACCTTTTAAGAGCAGAATTGCTCCAGTGAGTGAAAACATGGCCAACACTCTGGCTGATGTCATAGCCCAGCTGTTACCTCAATCAGAACAGGTCCCACCACGACTAAGTGAGTCTCAGGGCGACGCATTCCACGTAACACGCAGTTGCTCGATAAAGCACAGAGAGCTTTTTGAAGCTCTGTGTCTCCGCTGGTACTCTTGTGACCCTGCTGCCAGCTACCAGGTCTCCAAAGGCCTGCTGGTTAAAAAGAGCCAGGCTCAATCAGCACATGCTTAGACTGGTGATGACTCCCCTCCCCTTGTTGCTGTTAGTCTATCAGTGTTCCCTTGTATTGCCCTCCATTTTCTGTCCTCCATAACAGACGGCACTCCCATGCAGCTGTTGAGAGGTTGTCCCTGATGTCATCTTAATATTGCCCTACCCCCTCTGTTTAGCATCCATCTTTCAGCATGTGTACCTAAGCATTTTTGTTTGATGACATCTTCTTTGTGGTTTTCACAGTTCGGGCCGCTGATTGACCCCCTTCTTTTTACTAGCACTACCATGTGGAATCAGTGTACTGTGTTAAAATGGCAAGAGGGACTGGGAGTCCACATTGGAGCAGTGAGTTTGCTGTCTTCTTGTGTCAACAGCCATTTTAGCCTCTTTCTCACCGAGAAGGGCACCACATGGCCAGCGCACACATGGAAAGGACAAGCAGTTATTCGGTTTTGACAACCAGTGCCAGCAAGACCTCAGCCTGACTGTCAGTGTGTGTGTGTGTGTGTGTGTGTTTGTGAGAGTCTATGGATGTTATTGTTTGAGGTTTCCAGAGAGACCACAGGAGCAGAATGGCCAAATACCAGGTATACGCTCTTTCTTTCTCGCCCAGGGCAAGGTAAGACGTGTTAGCATTCACAGACACAAAGCACTAGAGGCCAACTAGCTGAAAAAAGGAAGGAGAAGTGGACAAATGACATGCACAGCACAGTAAACCTCATTTGGGGTCAGGGGAAGGGGGACATGGAGTTGGAGGACTGGGGAATATGGATGAGTAAAGCAAAGTAGCGTTTGTTTGTGAATCCGTCTCAGTGTGCATTGCGGGGCCCGGAGCTTGTTGTTTCACAGTTTAAATGAGTGGCATTGTTGTTTTTCGGTGTCATTAAGAATTCAGCACTAACACTCGATGGAGTGTCACGTCAGAGATACAGGTAAGAGAGAGGAGAGAACAAAACAGAGAGAAAGACGGCGCGAGAGAACTCCTGTCAGCGCTGACTTGATTAGGTATCACAATCTAACAAAGCAGAGTTTACTTATTTACACTAACACTCCTCGACAGTTCCTGCAAATTCCTCCAACGTTGCCAAATGCAACTGTGAAAGAAATATGTGAACCCCCAAACAAGAGGAGACTCTATTATTATTTTAATTATGCTCTTTTTTGTTTCATTTCCCTCAGCTGAAAGTCAGTGTGAGTGAGAGAACAAGCGTGTCTGCCTAGTGTTAGGAAGCACCCCAGTGATTCTTCAGCAGGTACAAAAGCTGGCATGTAGGAAATAGCTCTTATTAAAGTCAATAGATATACATATTCCTGATGCATAATTTATGGCTAGCATTAGAGCAAGCACGGGAGAAAAGCTTCACACGCTACCACAATTTGGGATTTTTTTCAAAGCATTTAGAAAAGGTGCACGAAATATGCAAAAATCAGGGCCAGGATAAAAAAATATCTAATATGTTATAGAAGAGCATTAATAATCTTCAACTGCTCCGGTCACTGCAACACATTTTAAGGTATGCCGTAGTGTATTATGTTATGATAAAAGTTTCCATTTTACAATCCATTTTTAAGTTGATTTAACTAACTAGATCTTTGACTGGATTACAAGCACAGCAAAACAACCCAAAGACTGTACAGAGGAGAATCTACGACTGTTTCCATGCTGGTATAAAGTATAAAAACATTGTCATTCCCATCTCACGTGTCCGCTGTGTCAGACAACAGGTTAATGGGGCAAAACAACTCAATTAAATAAGTCAACAGTTTGTGGTTCCCATCATTAGCGGTGTAGCCAAGCAGGACAGAATATTGAACATTCCAGACTAAAGCAGGCCATCTGGTCCCCGAGTGCACAAAACATCTCTTTCACATTAAGTGTTTATTGTTTTCTTAGATTGATGCCGTTAATATCAGCCTTTCAGAATGACAGATTAGCATCACCTCCTAATCAGCGCTATTAGGAGATAAATATCAGTAATTTAATCACTACAGCAATTTCTTTTACAATAATAAGATTTACAAATGCAAGTGATTAAGTAATTAGCTTACATCTCTGAAGATTACAATCCCCTGGACTTTGGGGCATCTGGCTTTCTGAAGATTATACAGTTTCACTTCAGTCGGCTGCCTTCATTTTTTTGTGAATGAGATTTGGGCTTGACCGAAGCGTAAAGCAGTTTGCAAATGACCCCCAAATCCCTTCAAGTGATTTTTTTTCTTTTCTTAAGTGCACCATTTTCTGAGTGGACATGCAGCACAAGTACTGCACACAAGGGAGATAAATGCCTTACATCTATTTCAACTGAAAAATTATATACACTTGATAAAATAAAGCCAGGCTGTGGGGTGACATATCTAAACAGCTATCAAGGATTTCTTTGTTGCCAGGAGACCGCTGGCCCTTGGGCTACTCCTGGTTTCAACATACTAAAACTCTACTTTTTTTAAAAAATTTTTATTTACGAAGTAATTTGTCGGTTAGTGTTAATTTCCTAAATGCAACATAAAAGGAGTGCAGTGCAGTGAGAAAAAAAAAATTAAAGGGGAAAATAATAAAAACAGCAGAGAATCAGGCAAATTGCTTCCATGTGTCTGTGGCTGCCAGAGCTAAAGGAAGCGGAGCGCTGCCTAAATGCCTCTGACCCGCCGAGACTGGGCCAATTCAGTTTGAAAGGCCCAGCTCTCTAATGAAGGCCTAATTTTTATTGCCACTCCGTTGACTTCAAAGCAGTTCAGGTTGCCAAACATAATTTCACTGGAGGTATTTTCAGGTGCACTGCAAATAGTTCATAAATAATTTCCCCATTAGTCCAGGCGATGCGCTTTTTGGCTGAATGTTTCGTCTGTTAGGTCTGTACCACACCACTCCTCCCTCCCTCCTGGCCTCGACGCCACCACACCAAGCCTGCATCCTTCCTCTATCCCTGCACCCCCTTCAGCCCCTAACCTTAGTCCTCTAGGAGCTTAAGGAGTCAAATACCGCTTAGTGGCTCTGTGAGTTTTCAGTTGAAGCAATGAGACAGGCCGGCCATGGCTCGGCGCTGTCAATCCTTTAGCAAGGAGTCCCACAGCCAGGGAGACACGGCTCCACCATTACAGGATTAGTGAATTAAAATAAATCCAACCCCAAGAGGCCCAATCACCATTGGCTTATTGGTTGTGACCATGCTGTCACTTTGAATGGCTACCTGCTATTGTGCAAGGAACGTCATATGAGACGCAATATTGCCACAATTTGCCAAGCTGATCAGGGAGCGTACAGCTATGGAGGCTTGGTTTTCATAAAATCCATCTGAAAGCGCGCTAACCATCTGAGTCACGTGTCAATTTTAATGAGTTACAGGATTTCACTGGCCTTTGCCCTGCGACCCTGAGCAGAATAAATGATGCAGAAAATGAATGGGTGGATGGATGGGATGGTAAGGAGTCTTAAAAGACACTGTCCATATTCGAGCCCATCCTGAGCATGAGTCTACACCAGCAATGGGCACTCCAGGTAGTAACTAAAATCACATAATAGTAGTCTCTTAATAAGAGACTTTAAGAGATTGCTAAAGCACTGTGAACATTTAACATTTCTAATTGTAAACGTTTATCTTATTTTTAGGACCCATCCTTATCTTACCTTGGACGCATCACACCGTGTCCCAGCCCGTCACAGGTATGAGATTAGTGTAAGATTAGACCATTAATGCTGTGTGTTTGACACAGCATCGTACTCTGGATTCAAAGACCTCAAGGCAGTAGGGCAAAAAAAAAAAAAAAAAAAAGAATTGTGCACAGATGTGTTAGCTAGGCTCATTAAATCAAATTTCAAATAATGCTTTAGCATGTGTATGATTTTCCCTTTTAGTAGATAAGTCCTACCTCTGACAGTATTTTGGTATGTATTTTGTTAGCATTTTCTGTGAGATTCTTAATGAGACAGCGGCTGTGGTTCAGCAGGTAGAGCGGGTCATCCACTGATCACTGGGTTTGCGTGAAAACGCTCTACAAATGCAGTCCAGGATAGCTTTAGGTGCTACTATAGTTTGGTTCTGACCTGGTCAGATTATGTCAGGTTCTGTTCATCATACTGAGTCTGATCACACTCCTGGAGACCCCTGACCTCCCTGTAAAACCACTGGGGAGAAGGAGAATGTCCCAATGAGGACCAATGTAGTATCACATTACTTCAGTATGATCATTAAAATTTACAACAGCAAGCCTTTTAAGGTGTGCAAAGGCACCTATCCAGAATGCGGTGTATTCTGTCAAATCAACATTTTAATGCATAGTGAAAACCTCCTAGGATCCTGCAATCACAAGCCTAATTCAAACCAAACTAATAATAAAAAGAATCAATGCCATCAAAGCACATGTGTTTCCCATTTCCAGACATTCTCAGAGAAGCAGTGGAATCTTGTGGGGCCGTGCCTTGACTTAGCAAGCCGTTAAACTAGTTTTTCCCTTTGTCCAACGCTCTGTAAAGAACTTCATAAAAAAAAAAAAACTATGACCCTTTTGATAGGTAATAATGCACAGGAAGCTGCACGGGCCAAGATGAGTTGGAGAGCTCTAGAATCAACTGGGCACCAAATGTAAATCTCACAGACAGGAATACCAAGCTGAGGGCCCATTAACCCCCCCCCACAACAACCCACATTTCTCCTTCTTTTTTACATTTAGATGTTATTATTGTTCCATAATTGCGTTTCCTTCCCTGCAGCAGGCTAGATTCTTTGAAGAGGGAAAAATGGAACACTTCTTTATTTTAAGCAGGCAGGTATTTTTCAATAAACTGGGGCGTTGTCACTGTACACATAACATGCTTAACGTGAATACAGGCCATAAATCACAGCAGTGATAACTGATTACTGTTAATTCCTTCTCTTTCTCTCTCTCCCTCCCTGTCTGTATGTTTGCTCTCCCCATCCCCCACCCACCAATTCTGAATCAGTATACTTTGCTGTGGTGGTGCTGAAATGTGACAGTGAAGGCATGTGTTTGTGTCCCATGACATGGGTTGGGCAATGTCAGCGTTAAGTCCTTGCATGGAGGACAATCAGTACTGTATTTGAATGGATTTTTTCTTTAGGATCATAGCCCAATAAGCACAACTCCTGTATGCTTTAAGGGTATGGTGTTTTTAAGCCTGGGCCCTATTTCTTTATTTAAAATTTTAGGGTGTAAATGACTAATAGTTTTGGAATTGGTCCAGTAGATCACCTTAGCCCTCAGCTGTAAAACGGGCTGTAATGGCTGCAAAGTAATCCTTGCAGGCAACTGCACCCTTGAAAAGTGCGTCCACTAAAAGTGCTTGTTTTTGTCAGATAGTTATTCTAAGTGTCTGACAACGTTAAAGGAGCCCTACTGAGAAACACCCTTTTGTTAACAAGCAAGATCCTTTTTGTCATCTTCCTGCAACAACTCACCTCTCGCAAGATTTCAGAGCGTTTCCTTGAGCGAGACTTCTGTTTCTGTATGATCATATGTGACATTTGAACTTGCAAAACAGCCTCATAGTGCTACTAGAAGTCAAAAACTTCTAAACATTCTCTTAATATTCATTTATTTTTGAGTATAGCTACATATGTCACACACACAAAAAGGCTGAATGGAAGACAATTGGTAATAAAATGTGAATAAATGTTCTTAGATAAATAAGGTTGATGTACGGCACTCCAAGTTCGAGTCTTGTGAAAGACCATGACCAACAATCAATCACTCCTCCTAACAGGTTTCAAAAGGTACTACTAAATGCATTATGCAGCTGTTAAGGATAATCCGGTTATTGGGTCAAGCAAAGTCAAGCATAACAGCCATTCAATATTCCAGATGAAAGCATCTGGATGAATGGACATATATAAACAGCTGTTGTTCGTCCTGCTTCTCACATTGCTGCTGTGTTTATCTCTGTCAGTCTGGGCTTTGGGATCTGATCAATAACACAAGACTGATGTGTGTCATGATTCATGACTACAGCCACTCTAATACCCTTACACACACAAACTTCATTAATGAGTTGTTATTGGAAGAAAGAGAGCCCATGGTATCTGTTAAACACACATGGGTCCTCTTAATGAGCTCTCTCTCAACAAACTGGCGTCTCTCTGTCAGCTCTTGGGCACAGTCCGACACCGATGTTCAAACTAACCAACTCTCCCGAAACACGGTGGAGGAGTGCCATTGCTCCACTGTTTGTGGTGAAAATGTTCTTACAGCATTACCTTAACCATACCCTTGTTCCTTGAAATAAAATAAAAAGCACCTGCTTTGGCTGCAGGGAAATATATTCCTCTCTGCTGTTGGGATTGAATGACTTCTTGAGGCAGTTTGATTATTGATGGATGGAGATCCAGACTCAGAGAGTCCAGACAGGCTCTCTGTGCTCCAGCAGGCCCTAATCCAGGCCCCAAGAGGCCCCTAGCCATGTCCTTTATCCAATTCTGCCAGCTCCCAACAGGAAATGAAGGCTTCAGGGGGCGCTGGTAAGGAGAGTCTGAGTCAAATGGAGGGGTAGAGACACACTGCACACCTGGAGCAGATGTTAAAAGATAAAATACAACAATAAAATTCTATAGAGCACTGGTAGAAAACAAAGCAGCTGCAAAGAATCATGTTTTCTTTGTCTGTCTTGCCATTTCTTTCATAAATCAGTTCGTCTGAATCCAAAACGCAGCTCAGAATGTACAACCAAGAATCATTCAGTTCTCCTAAAACCATTTCAGTTCAAAGAACAACAATTTGGGGTCTTTTGTCTTTGAGAGAGACAACCCCTCCCAAGCAGAGGCAGCCATTAGACGTTCCGGACATAATTAATAAGGCAGAGCGGCACGACACTGATCCGCATCAAACACTCCCTATTTCCAGATATCTCCCGCAGATTTTCCACTAACACTTTCTAATCATAAATAATCACAGACAAAAAAGACACTCAATTAGATTAGTCTCCAAAGTCCTGGCATTATGGGGAGAAAAGAGACATTCCTCTGGTCCTTTGCTAACTATCAAGCGAAAGCGTAATTGCTCTCTGGTGACTTCATACCAGTTGCAAGCTCGGGGTTTAACTTGCCTTATTAGGGGATTTTCAGAGCGCCGTGGATTGAGTGTATTGAGTTTAGACTGACTAGTATGAAAGAGAAGATTGGAATCGTCCGTAGACAGTGTATGAAGATTAGATTGGCCCTTGTTTTGATTATTGTGCGTCATGTTGTGAAGTTATCGTCTGCAACATAATGATGTCTGGAGTTTTTGCCCAGAGTTTTCCATTAGTTAGTCAGGTTTTCAGGGGGAAAAGGCTTTGAGGAGTAACAGCATGTCTTCAGATGCCTACTGAGAGATTTTATGATGTTGTAGCTGCATTTGACGTGTTATTCAACTCGCATGTTTAATCAATTTGACTGACCAGCACAGTGGTTGCCTTTTGCCTTTTGATATTAGAAGAATTTCATAGTTCTTCCTGCCAGTCCAATCACTGCATGCCAGCTTATGCAGAACCCTTAATCCTACTCCCATGTTTCAACTCAACACCTCAAAAAGAAAAAACATCTATCGTAAATGACAGATTTGTTGCTTAAAATTAGACTTCCTTTTTCACCACATGTATGATATTGTAAGTGGCACATCATGAGTCAGTGAGAGACTGTCCTCCCAAGAAGAATGTTGTTCCGCTGATAGGGGCGTCAGATCAGAAAACACTTGCATGTGTCGTTCTGGAGAGGATGGGCAAACATATTTTGCTGTTTAATTTGGAGGACTTGTTGGTTCGGTGAATAGCTAAACCGGGAGAGAGGGAGGAGTTTTGCATTTTAAATTCTTGTGTAAAATAAAAAATAATCTACACCAGCACATTTCAACAATTGGACATGTCCAGTGTCTGCACCGTTCTGACCCCTCCTATCCCCACATAGGAGATATCTATAAGCAATGAACCGCACTGCATATGTTTTCTGAATTGTGCTACATTTAAGTCTGATTTTCCACTGTTTTTCCGCACTAAACGATGATTAGTATGGTGTATATTTTTCCAATTCATTGTGAGCATGCCATTTGAAATGCTACGCCCAGGGAGAGCCTGAACACATAGGAGCTCTACAACATCATGCCACCAGATCTAATCAGCAATAATAGGAGTGATTGGAGTGGGTTTGGAAGGGGTGTGGGATTGTTATTTGCTGGTAAAGGAATCAAGGAATCACTGCACTGAAAGAAATTCTTTTCCCCAAACCTCAGATTTCTTTCTTCCTATGCCAACTAAGATTACTGCATAAGGGTTTTTCTCCCTGCCTCGTCCCTCCGGTGAAAGAAATTGCATTGACCTCTTCTATCTATTGCTTCCATATGCGAGCAGTTATCTCTCTTGCAAATGGAAATGAGACCCAAAATTGCAACAAATGGGGCCATGCCACTGAATGCAGATGTTCTCTGCTCCTCGCCCAGAGTACACATGCCCGATCAAATTAACTTTAACCCCTCCGCCGACAGAACAGACATCTCTTTTACAAACCCTCCGCTCCAGCAATTTGTTTTGAGTCGAGGCCCCGAGGAACAACTGTATGTCCACATGTGGTAAATAAGAAGTGATGGTATCAAACACCTGGACCAGGCAGGGTTCAGTGTTACCCTGCTGGAGGGGCTCCCAGCACCAGGCCTCTAAGTCTTCCCCTTTCCCGTGCATGGGCCCAGTTTGGCCTCCTGGTCAGTCCCTTCTCTTTGGGTTTCCCTCCCTCTCCGCTGGCTGTGAGGGGAATCGACTGTTTGACAGATAACACCTGCTTGCAGGCTGACTCTACGGGGTCGAGGTTGAGAAGCTACAGTGATGGAGGGATGAAAGAGAAGTGAGAGGGTAGAGGGGGGAAGATTGCGAGAGGCTAACAGGTGCTTCCTTTATGGGAATCTGGGAAAGGCAAAGCACTGGTAATGTAAGTAAATGGGAGCAGGCTCTTCGTGACCATATCAAGTCTCTGTATCTCTCTCTCTCTCTCTCTCTCTCTCTCTCCACTCCCCCTCCTTCTGAATAATAAGAAAGCCCTATAAATGTGGCCTCACAGATAATTTACCAAATTGGTTAAATGTTGCTGAGAGCCTGGAGTGTTAATATGCTTCCATTCAGAGCAGGCAGAGGTCAGAGGAGTCACTGGTTAGCAGGAACCAGACAGAAACAACAGCGCTCTGATGATCCCATCCCACACAATGCCCTTTGGGGTTGTTCTGTAATGACCAGCATGTCTGAGCACATTTATCACTACATATATCCACATTGGATATGAACTGTGTTTTGTTTCCCACCCCACACACACTTCTGAATGATATTATACTATTGTTGAAGACTATATTCTTTATTTTTGGGTCATTGTTTCTCTATTCATGCTTGTACACTTATATTTATAGTGAAGCAATTCTTTCCTCCATGCCACCATCTGCTCTCCTTTAGGGACCCTGATTATGGCTAATGAGTGTTTCCAAGCCCAGTCCCTCATCTATCTCCACAGACCCCAAAACACAGACCATGTCCCTGCTATTTCTCCACCCATGGCCCTTTCGCTTCCACACATCCATCTCTCTTCATCTCTCCCACAACACACAGCAGCGACATCACTGCGGCCAACTCCATCCCATCAATTATAAAGGCTGTCAGCTAATACACACAAATATCACATACATGTAGAATGCATGAGGAATTGGAACATACAGGTGCTAACTTATTTGGCTGGGTCTGTTCCTCGTCCAGGCTAATGAGGAGCAGGTGAGTGGCTGTTGCTTTAATCAAGTGGAGAGTGGGCCGATGCACAGATTTGCAGCTTGTTGAAAGGCCAGTTGTACACATGGGCTTCATTATGGGGTTAGGGGAAAATCAGTCAGGAACAATTGTTTTCCCACTCCTGCAGCTAAAGTGGAATAGTTTTCTCTCTTTGTGTCTCACACATGCAGGCACACACAACTGCACGCGCTCAGAAAGATGATAGATCCAAATTTGTCTGCTTTGGAGACAAGGAAGAAAAAAATCCTGAAGCTTTCTGTCTTTGAGTCAGTGTGACATTAGTGAGGACAGCATGTTACTTTGCCAGATACCAAAGTGCAAGTGAAGTTAAGCAGAATTATTCTTAAATTTCATGCTAAATCTCTCAATTACATTTTCAAAAGTTTTAGCATTTAAATAAAGTCCTACAGCTGCTGTCCCACTTATATCAGCTGTCCAATAATTCCATATATATGATACATTACAGTTTTACAATTTGATGTATTTGTATTTTAATGGTATCATTTGAAAATTAGGATTGTTGTTTTGACTCATTTTTAAATTATACCATTAAACGTATATGTAAGTGAACAGCTCATTCAGAAGTTAATTCTCTTTACCAGATACATAATTAAAGCCCCCATGTGTGTCATTTTTACCTCGATATATAATTTTCAAATAAATATTATGATAGACTATAACAGCTGAACAAAAATGTATTTTCCTGCAAACTGTGCAGACTGATTTATGGCACAGGGAAGGAGCTTCAACCAAACCAAGAAGAGGGCTGACTAACTACCGTGAATGGAAAATCAGTTCCAGCACACATCTGCAAGTGCTGCAAACTGTCATAGCAACATCATTTAATTGTAGTTGAAGCTACTTTAATTTTAGAATAATCGGCATAAATATTCTCAAAAACATATTTTTTCCAGAGGAGAACGTCATTCTTCTGCATCGCCGTGCTGCAGTCTTTCAGTCCAGGTCTGTTAGCCAAAAACCTAATGAGTTTATCCAACAACAAAACAGATTATCCACCATAGTTACTATTAATCAAATTATTGTAATTACTTAATTACTGAAAACTGCTGAATTTGGCTTCAAGTCACTTATTCACTACTCAAACTGTATGTGTCTGCTCGATAGCAAAATTCTAGTGGAAAACAATGCAATTACAAGTAGCATCGAAGGAAGTGTGATATTGACTGTGACATACATGGTATGTATGCCACAGGTATATGAATTTTATAGGAAATAAAAATAAACCACACAACTTTTGCATCGTTTGTTTGTGCTCTCTTCGCGGCCTGCACGGCTGTATGAGGGTTAGACCCGTCTGTGCGACAGCTGATGTGAAATACTCTCATGAGACTCAGGCCGCCACCAAAGTCATCAAATTTCGAGTCCGACTGGTGGTAGCTTTGAGTAATCAGTTTCAAAGGAAATTTACTACGCAAAATATATTCACACTGACTACATGACAAATTCTGCAAGCAGGATTTATCCCACTATGAATCAAGCTTTGAGTGACTAAAGTGGCATAAACAAAAGGAAACAAATTATGTTTGTGGGCCACAAAGAGCTGTTTGTGATTTATGGACCACTGGGGAGGTATAAAAGCACATTCACACAAATTATTCTAACAATTCAGACAAATGAGCAAATAACTTCATGTTTGTCTTGACGAGAATATATGACTGTTTTAGGTAGTTACAGCATGGAGCCCCCCTCATTTCCAGTTTAAATGGAGTGATTCTTAAGAATTATGACGTTAAGGGACTACCATGAAACTGAGGAGGGCTGTGTTTAAAAAGTTAACATCTGCACTTGATGAATAGCTACAAATATGCTCTAAATATGTCATAGCTGGAAGTAAATAGTTACTTTAGTATTTGACAAATCAACATTTGATTTCCAAATTTGTTTGTAGATTTATTGGACGTGGTACTTGCTTATATTGCCACTGGATATACACACGTAAAATGCAATCATTCAGTGAAATTTGAGCTTTATTGGAACGTTGCTGTGTCAAATCATTATATTTCTGACACACACCTTGTTTTTTTGTTGCCTTGCCAGAGACCGTAGCTGAATATGGAACACTTTGGTTTATTTTTTTTTTTTTTATAAGTAAAAAAAATATATAGGCAAAATCCACAGAGACAAAATCCATCCTCATACATCCTCTTTTTGTTTCTCCTGCTGTTGGTTCCCTGCAGATTTTTTATCATCCCAACTCCCACGGCCTCAGCAAGGCCACAGAGCTTTTACCCAAATCGCTTTTCTGTTTATTTCCTAACAAACTCACTTCGCATTCAGTGTTTTTAAGTGTTTGTATTCACCAGAGGGATGTGTAAAGCAGTGCTGGCTTTCTGAGTCCAAACTGTAATGACTACTCAGTACTTAAAAATCATATTCTTTACCCTGTAGTTGAACTTTCTTGGGTGAAATTTGGAGGAAGTGTGTGTGTGAGTATGTGAGACAGAGAGGGAGTCTGTGTGTTTGTAACTTTACATGCATACATGCATGCCTCCGTTAAACTCCACAATCTCTGCATCCAAAAGTTGAAAAATTAAACTCGACCTGGCTCTGCATCCGCAAGACTTCTAGTGAACTTCGGAAGGTCATCTCCAAGTAAACGCAAGGCCTGGTTTTGCATAAAACTCAGCGGCTGATCTATGACAAAGCTGCTTAATATGTCACTCCACTGACAGGCTCCCATCAGTCCTCATTAAGTCCAGCCATGTCAGGGGTGTCAGCTGGAGTCTCTCACCATACACCAACACCCCTGCCATATGAAAGCAGGTGACAGGAGGAGTTACTGTCATAGAGGAGGGACTGTGAACTCGCACCAACCCCTCTGTCAACCGTTATGACTGGAAAAATATTGTGCAAAGATGCAATAACAAGGAGTGTTTTGGCCGGTCATTGGCACAGAGCAGGGAGCAATTAGGAGTGGGTTTTTTTTTTTTCTCGCAAAGGTCTGTCCTCGGAGGCAGGAGGCCGTTAAGTTGCTTCAGAGACACCCTGCACCTGTAGCGCTGCTCTGTGAAGCAAGGGCAGGCGTGGGAGTGTGAAAAGAACTTCTCTTTAACCTTTGAACCCTGACCTTCACACCGTTTCAAAGTGTAAAATGGGTGGCTGAGGAAGACACAGCTTTACGTTTGATGAAGAAAGCACAGGAGTGGGAAAATGAAGGAAAAGCGGCAGTTAAGTTGATTCTTGTTAGCTGCGCTGGGAGAAATATGATAGCTGTGTGACACTTTGAGCTTTCCATGTCAAGAGGTGCGGTTTTATTTGGATTTTTATGGTTGTTTGAATATGCACGGGGCAGAATTACTTTGATGAAACAGTAGATATGCTTTACATAGCACAGTATTACGTTCATACTTATATACGACCTTGATGCATAGTCATCTTGGGTCGAATATCAGGATAACAATCAAAAACGGGTTTATTGCCTAGTAGGTTTTTCACGTACAAGGAATTTGCTTTGGTGTTGTTGGTGCAATAAAAACTGAATAAGTTTTCATTCAGTAGGTGGAATAGCAGAGAGAAGGAGCACTCAGAATGTGCCTCTCTGTTGCCAGTAGGTGCAGCTGTAGTTTAAGCCAGCAAGAGTAAAAGAGACGGCTGGGGGGGGGGGATATGGTCTGAGTTCACATTAGAATTAATTGAGGGATGATATTAACAGACCATGAAAAATTTTTGGCGAGCTGTTTCGGAGCTAAACCTTCTGTAGCATAAGGAGCTGCACCACTTGGCAGCAGACATGTTAAAGGGAACACTGGGAAACATTTCCCCTGATCCCCCCATTGAGTCTGATCAGCTTTCCAAGTACTAAGAGAGAAAGCAGACGCTGTTGTTTGATTAGTCAGAGCGAGTATCAGTCCAAGCTTTTTTCGCTTGCAGAGGAGGGCAGATGAATCCTGAGTCAAGGACACTGACACAGTTAGCTCTTGTCATCACTGCTTGTATCTGACGTGAGGCCTGAGCTTTATTTAACTTTAGGATTATTTATGGCATAGATAACATAGGAAACGTTCATATAGTCTTGGTGCATGTATGTGTGTCAGGTGGATTTCTTTAAGACCTTTAACCTCCCCAGAGAAGGATGTTTCACTAGAAGGGTCTCCTAGTCAGCTTCCTGTGGGCACAACCACATTTCCTGTTTGGCTGGTGGCTGTCTTCGTACAGTCCTATATGATGCATAACGGACTGAGCAGCAGAGTGTCTGTATAGGCTCCTACACGTGTGTGTGTGTGTGTGTGCCTGCCACGCAGACCATAAAGCTGTCTGAATTTAAGCAGTGATTAATACACCCATCACTTTCTAAATGCTGCCTGCCTGTTCTCCAGCCTCTGCCTCCACAGAGTAGACCAATGTTTGCTTTTCCCAAAGCGCCCTCCCTTTACGACAGCGCGGGGTCAGTAGGAGAAAAGAAGCATTCTTTAATTTGATAATTAGTCTGTGGACTCTTTGGGGTGAAAGAAAAGGATTGGCCTCATTAGCTATAATTGTCTAATTGCGTTTCATCTAAATAGCATGTAATTTTCAGTTCGCGGATTATACAAATACCATAAATGCACCTCTGTGTTAATTTGTGTATTTTGCAACTCACCTCGGAGCAAAAAAGCAAATTCTGCTGTCAGGGACTCCTGGGGTGAGAGATGAGTGTGTTTAAATAGTGAGACGAGTGGAAGGATCGGAAAATTTGACTGAATAAAACTGAACCGAAGAGTTGATCTCCCACTAGGGTGGGAGGGAGCCAGAATTGTTTTTCCCCATTCAGTATTCCCACTTAAATTTCTTGCTCTAATGATCTCTCCATGTTACTTAACATAGAAACAAATGACTCTACGGCCACCAGTTTTAATTCTTTCAACTTTGTTTCTGAGGAATCATGTTTTTTCCGTGGATGGCTCTAAAAACTACAAGGAAAATGCAAGATGGCGGCGAGTCCAGACGCAGCGGCTTGGCTCGCTCCCTTTTATGTTTATTTATTGGGAGAAACCATGTGTACCTGAGTATAATGACAATAAAGATCATACATTCATACCGATTGTAAACTATTGCTATGGAGGTGAAGACAATCAGAGGCATGTATTAGAGTCGTAGCTATTTCAGAAAGCTACGTCATTGCAGTTTGGGACCAAACACCAGCACCATAGTTGATCATTCCTCCAAAACTGACCTAGAATTGACGTGAAAACATTAGAAGCCGGCTGCATTTGTTAACATCAGTTTGAAATGAAGGACCCATTGTTTGTAAGTGGCACAATTTCCACTCTTAACACTGAAAACTTAATTGACCAGAAATAAATCAAAAAAACTAAGTAACCAATTAACTAAAGAACTGCAGTGCGATAAGCCTTATTGGCAACTTGGACGTCCTCAATAAGGCAAGAATAAGAGAGGAGGGAGTCTGTGTTAAGGTGTGTGTGCAGAGGGCTGGGGCTCGGAGGGGGGTTGTGCATTAACACAGACATAAACAGATCAGTATGTCTACTGCCTCACTCTTAGTCTTACCTCCTTGTGTGCTACGCCCACGGGAGGCATCATCCCTCTGAAGTGGAACAGGCGCTGTAAGTGAGCAGTCTTTCCTTCATTCACACCCCCGCCTCCCCCAAAACAGAAAACACACTTATCTATGTCGGGGCCACCTGCCAGTGCAGGCCTGTCCTTTGTGTGGATGTCTGTATAAGCCTGGGATTCTGTTACCGCCGCTCCCCAGGGAGGGCAGACACCGCTGTAGGCAGCCATGTTACTGGTAGACTGGATGCTTGAACAGGATGACATACAGGCTAGTCAGTGACAGGATGAAGTATATCACTTATTATCTGTGCAGATATTGACAGCTTCAACACTTCCGGGTTAACCTTTACTACCCTTCATTGCTCGATGCAATTTCTCATAAAAAGCTCGTCCAGGCATTCTTTTTGAAAAGTGGAAACATGATGCTGGGGTTTTCTTTATTGCCGGGCTGTTTATTAGACGGCACTACTTTAGCTATGTGTACCTAATAAACTGGCAGCTGAGTCTATATAGCCCTGCCAGCTTAAATACCTCAAAGGTATTTGTGTAAATGACAGCTGCCTACGCGGATTGGTATCTGCCAGTTGCACACCATTTTTTTGCCTGCAGATGAAAAGTGATGTCTGTCAGTGGAACATGATGTTTACCAGCAGAGCAACGGCACCACATTTTAATTGATTCTGAAAATAAAGTTGCAGCCCGATAACGCAGTCTTCTGTGTCTCTCTGAAACAGTACTTATACGCAAACTGTCGGCTAGTGATGTCACTGGCATGTAGTCAGTGTCGGTGAATGCTGAGGGGGAACTGTATGTAACCTGGTATGAGCTGATATACCTTCAGTGGGCTGACTTGGTTCACTGTGGTAACAAATACCTATATTTGAAGAGACAATGGAGAACAGTTGTTGACTGGATAGATAGAACAGAGTTGGAAACAAAAGCAACCTGACAGAAAGCAGAGAAATTGCATTTTCTCTGCCAGTGTTGTGTGTATTTGAAAAGCCGTTGCCTGCATATACACACAGTCATGATTGTCAAATAATCAACTCACCTTGAAGGATTGATGCATTGCTCCCCTTTAGAGATGTCTTGGGTTAGCAGGCCTTAAATCCAGCCAGCCGCTAAACGGACACAAATGAATAATGTGTCACATGTCAGGACCTCATTAGTGGTTTGTGTTAATGGGTCTTTCTGTGATGTTGTGGTTAATTCTGGTTACACAGTTGTTAGAGTGCAGATTGATAAAGAACATTGATGTAACTCAGTCCTCTATCAGAAGGCTGTAAGTCAACGTGCACATACTTGATCCAAAGATAGAGACAAACATAATCTTTGGCTTCACCTTCTAGACCAACTGTCTAATGTGATTGTAGGCAAGTATTTGGTGGCTATTTTCCTTAAATTAAATAGAATTGTGTAATCATTGTGGATCTTCTGCGTTTTAAGTGTAATCACTGTGGCGTGTCTGTATTAAGGAGATCTCAATCTCAGAGGTCTCAGTGGGAAATACAGCCCATCTGCTGAACAAGGCAGCAGCGAAAGAGATGATTGCATCACAGGATCATCCATTAGTGCTGTCATCTGGAATTCACTGTGGGGCCACAGTGCAGTGAGCTGCTCGGCTCGGAGCTTACAGCAGCAACGGTCTATCAGCAGGTCAGATGTGCAGGAGGTTGGCAGTCCTCTCTGAGCAGCACAGTCGTCACACTTTGATTGAAGCATCTGTTACATTATGACTGGAGATGCACTGGTCCTCCTTTCCCCCCACAATATTGATTCTGAATCAGTATTGATACAGATCCCTTTTCCTGTCGCGCCACCACTGAGGTCTTTGAGTGATGTCACAACAACGGATTGCCTTTTCTTTTGGTTCAGACATTTGAATGTGCCCCCCATCAGGATTAATTACAATGCATTTTGGTGATCCTTAACTTTTCCTTTCGTGCCATAATCAGGTCAAAATTTCAATTTCTCCAACACTTTATAACCAAATGCCTGAAAACAAATAGCACTCACATGAACCTCATCTGTACTAACACACCAAACTAAAAATATAAATTCAAGTAACTATGACATGAGAGTATGATTTAACATTGCAACATTATAATGCACACACACACACATATATATATATATATATATATATATATATATATATATGTGTGTGTGT